>VYZQ01065333.1:1608-23377 GCA_013400655.1 Mystacornis crossleyi
AGTGATACCGTAGCTCTGAGAGCTGGCCAGCGGTTCCAGTTCATCCTGTTTGTTTCTCATACTGTGTGTGTTGGTGTTCAAGAATTTCAAATGTGCTCCTGAGCTCTCCATGCTCCCAGGAGCAGTGTAAGTGTTCCCACCAGCACTTGCTGCCCTCAGGTGATGCCACAACAGCCTGTGCCTTACCTACTGCAATGCTGTTGGCATCCCCTTCCCCCATCAATTCCAGTGTAAAGCCCTCTCCATCAGTCTCACAAGCTTACAGCCAAAAAGTCCTTTTACCCTTCAGGACAGAGGGGTCCCATCAGGCCCTAGCATACCTTGTGTCCCAAAGTCTTTTCCATAATTTAAAACCCCAAAGTTTTGGTGGAAACATCAGTCCAGAGCAAAGTATTGATATCCTGGGCTCGCCTGTTTGTTTCAAGTTTCCCCTCATTATTTGGAGGATTGAAGGGAAACACTGTCTCTGTGTTCCCAATTTTTTTAGCAATTTAGCACTGTCCCCAGGGCTTCTGAAATCTCATTTGATTGCCCTCAGACTTTTTGTTGCTACATCACTATTAGTAGCCACCTGAAAGAGCAGGAGTGGGTAGTAGTCTGAAGGTTACAATAACTTCCTCAGTCTTGTGGTGACATCTCTAATTCAGGTCCCAGGGAGCAAGAAAACTTCCCTGAAAAGAGAATCCAGTCTGCAAATGGGGGCTTCTATTCCGCACAGGAAGGAATCACAAATGAACCTAACTCACAGTTCTTCCTCCTCAGTGCTGGTCTTAATGCAGGTTTTGTTGCAAGGGCTTGGTACCTTCTGTTTTAGCTCTGGTCTTCAGTTTTTCTGTCATTATACTTGTTTTGCACCCCCTTGGCTTCCTGAGTAAAGCCATCCCACCATGGCTTTTAACATTCCTTGTGTTCCTTTTGAAAAGTCATTCAGAGCCAAAAAGCTTCATATATTTTTCTCTTTTCATAAATTCTCTTATTTTTGCTGCATATGATGTACCAGTTGGAGTGATTTAATGTCAATTTTCAGTTACATTATGAAGGTATAAAAGGCACCAAATGCAATATGCATCTTATTATGTAATGTAATGAAACACCACTTCCAATTCCTATTCCGAAGAGGTAACAGCCTTTTATTCATTGCATGTAAATTGCCCTTGAAATCTAGTTAGTGGAAAAACCATTGTATATAATTATTATTATTAATGTGTATGGCTTGTGCGGTCTCACATTCAGCAAATGATGTGCAGGAAGGGAGTATGTTTTATGAAAAAAGGTTGTTCTTAAATTTTTTAATGCAGTACTCTGGTGTCTTTAGATATTGAAAGCCTGAAGTGAACTTCTTTAAATTGTCTTTTTTGTTCCAGGATAAGAGAACAGTCCACACTCCTACCTGTTTTCTTTTGCTTTCAGTTCCTGTGAGTCACTCTTGTTAAACCCTGTTCTCTGAATGGATAATACTTTTCAGTCTCTAGAACTGTGACAGTCTCCTCCTGCAGTGCAAGTGGCTACCCAAAGTTACATCAGAAAGGTCTCTTCCCAGATTCAGCTGGCTTGGTGGTTTTGCTGTACCAAGATGACCATCAGGGTTTCAATTTTTATGCATGACTCTTCCTTCTGTTGAAGTATTTGAACTATAAGCAGTCACTCTTTCAAGGCTCCTACACCATTTAAATCTTTCACTTTGAAGCTCTGAAGCAGTCTAGCAGGTCTCTCCGATTAAAAATGGATTTCAGGCAAGAGGGGGGTAAATGTCTGTTTTACACTAGGAATCGCCTCCTGCATTTAACATCTCTTTGCTTAATATAAGTCTTGCCTCTGACCTGTGTGTGGCTGTCTGGCCACTTTTCAGGGGATGCATCTTTCAGTTTTCCACTTGGCCTCACATTCTGTATCAGTACAAGTATTAAAATCAGATATGGTGCAGCTCTCTGAACATACTAATATAATTATCTGTAGGTCATTACAAGCTTTGACTCGGACCAGATATGACAGTAATTAAATTCTTGGAGAAACAGGGATACAATAGTTTTGAGATGAGACGTCTCCACTTTTCTCCTCTTAGACATATCACAACATAGTCTATTCCATCAGTGCAGTGGTGGACACATTGTCAGTATTAGTCAATGTTCTTCCCTTGTATCAAGTCCTCTGTATCTTCAAAACAGCCTGAATCAACAGGCTTCCTTATATCTAAAACCTCTAATAGATGGTTGGGTTTTTTTCTCTAGAACCAAATTTAAAAACATTCCAGACATTTTCAGGAAAAACCTAAAATAGCAGCATATTTCTTTTCTGTCATGTATAAATATATTCTTTTCTTTGCTGGTGTAATTTCAAATATCTGCAATTGTGTAAAAGGTTTATTCCTCACACTCCCTTTTGCTTTATAGTCTTTTATTTGTGAAACTATAGTCTATTGCCATGAAAATGAACACAATTTCAGAATTACACTCGCATCTTAAGATCCCTGCTCTTCGGAGAAGTTCATTGTGAAATACCAACTTCTGTGTTGAGGACTTTTTTACCAAAAAAAAATTGGGGGGAAAATGGTTTAAAATGAACACAGCTTTGGATAACTTTGGTAACATAACAGAAGCATGAAAGATGTTGGGGCAGAAGGGACTGGCTTCCTGGGCTGGGCTGACCCGGACAGCAACTAAGTGCCCACCAGTCGCTTGCTTCTATCCCAGCTTCCCCAGGACGATGGAAGAGAGAATCAGGAAAGCACACATGACAAAAACTCACTGGTCAAGCTAAAGCCAGTTTAAGAAGCAAAGGGGGAAAAAAAGGAGAAGAAAACCAAGTGTTGCAAAATCTGTCACTTACAATGTCTGATGAGCAGACTGATGACCAGCCGGTCTCTGAGCAACTGCCCCCTTGGAAATACCAAACCCATACTTTTTATTGCTGAGCATGACGTGATGTGGTATGGAATATCCCTTTGGTCATTTTGGGTCAGTTGTGTCCCCTCCCAGGCTCTTGCCCACTCCCAGTCTTCTTGCTGAGGAGAGAAGCAGAGTGAGAAGCAGAGGAAGTCTTGATGCTGTGCAAGCTCCCCTCAACAACAGCCAAAACAGCGGGGTGTTACCAGTACTATTTCAGCCAGAAATTCAAACCACAGCACCCCATCAGCTACTGGGAAGGAGGTTAACTCCATCCCAGCCAAAACCAGTACACTTCCCAAAGCAATAGGTATTTTAAACACATTTTGGTATTTTTTGAGTTCTCCCTCCATAAAAATGTTTCTCTGAGGAAGACTGCTATTGAAGTGTGTTTGATTTCAGCTTTAACCACCAGTGGTACCAATCAGATCTGGGCTGTATCAAGTGGTTTTCTACTCAGTAATCATAAAATGTGGTTCAGTGTTTTTCTAATCCTTTTTAGAGATTTTTTTTCATCTGTTTACACCTGGGAGAGAGCTCTCTGTGTCTGTGTATTAGCTCTTTGCCCCAGTGCCACTGACAAAGCTTCTACTGATCTTCCTGCTTTGGTTTGTTTCTGTCATGAACACTTTTCTCCTTTTTGAGAAACCTGATATAAAAAGCATATCTAGATGTCTCTGGGGATCATTTTCCAGTGCAGTACAACCCAGCAAATCTCTGTAGGTGCCTCTGAACCTTCACCCTTAAGCCTCTGCTTTATTATTCTCTATTCCTTTATTCACTGCAAGTTTTTAAGGATATGCTATTCTTGGTTGAGAGTTTTTAATTAACATCATAGAGCCATGTATAATTGTTTATGTATATTTCTTTTCAAGATGCCAGTGATCAAAGAGAAGACATTTACATTGGAAACCACATACCTTGCTCAGAAAGCTTCAATGGTTACTGTATACATGGAAAATGTGAATTCATTTATTCCACTCAGAAGGCTTCCTGCCGGTAAGTCCTTCATGTCTCCAAAATGTGATTGAAATCACTGTAAAGCTTAATCAAAATGCTCTCTAGACATAATGACAGGATTTGGCACTTCGTGATACCTAAGCAGTGGCACAGGATTTGTATCCCCGTGCTGTGGGCAGCACCCAGCTGCTCCAGGCCGGAGGGAGACAGTGTTCAGAGGAGAGCCTTGGTCAGTCAGGGAGTTCAGAACCCGAATCCCTCTGAGGTGTGTAGCCTCAGTGCTGTCTTCTTATTTTCAGCTGCTAAATCACATCCAGAGCTAAAAAACCAAACAAAACAGAAACACATTTAAAAGGCTTTTGTCTTGCATGGCTTCTCTGTATCACTGTTCTTTCCCCACTGACCTCTCAGCCTCTTCTTACACTATCTGCACATTTTATTGTTCCTGTTGTAAACTTTCTCTAGAGAATCAATATCTTATTTTTAACATTTATGGCCCTTTTCCACAATAATAGGCTTCATCTAGAGAATATAAAATTGCAAAATATTCTTTAGCTTACGCCTTTTGTCTACAGTGTAAACTGGCAATTCAGTACACTCAGTATTAAGCCTCTCAGTGTTTCCCAGGATACAAGAATATTCCTTAGCTCACAGATAATTTTTTTCCTTTACATTTCACCAATCGAATTCTGTATCTTTGTTTTCCTCCAAAAATTATTTTATTTAAGTTAGTACTGTTATTATTTAAATATATAAAAGTTGCTTATAGAAAAAGGCCACTTTGCAGTAAGATGCAGTGCCCTACTTATTAGGAGGTTTCTCCTAAGCTTTTATCTCGCAAGCTTTTAGATTAATGTGGCTGAAGCTGCTATAACTCTTTGCTTTCCTTTGCTTTTGAAACTTCAGCTGTAAATCCATTGGATGCTTTCATATTTTCTCCCCTGATCCTTATTGATTGATGATATTTAGATGTTTTTTGCACCGCCAAGATTTAAGGGTTTCCAGACAGATCAGAGCAGGAAGCCCAAAAGGCAGAGCTAATATGGTTGTCAACTTAAGCATTTGAAAGCTTCTGTTTTTTCTTTTCCCATGCAAGATCCTTTCTTGTTCATTTTCACCTTTCCAATACGACTGTTTTGGTTTTCTTTTCATTTGGAACGAAGAGAATTCAACATGGCTTTGCTTCTCTTGGGAAACTGGGTGCATCCCCAACATCTTGATGGGCATCAGGGAACACTATTTTGTATTACAGTATTCTTTTGATCTGGAACTGTATTTAACACAATTTATAATGTATTTGTCCTCAAAATATTTAAAGTTGCAGTATTTCAAAGCAAACATTCCGGTCTGAATTAACTAATTTTTATTTTCTCAGAATTTTTTCCTGGAAGGTGCTAATCTTATAGTGATTTATCACTTTATGATTCAGTGTAAATTCAATCTTTTAAATATTTATTATGACTCTAATAATTACTGATAGGCAATGTTTTGATGAACTTAATTAATGAACCACCCCTTTAAATTCTATTTTATAGTTATGTTTACTGTTACTACCTTCCGCTATGTATTTGAACAGTGTGAATAATATCTCAGCACTGAGCCTAGCATAACAAACCTCACGTGGTTCCAGTCAAGAATTTGTGACTGTCAGTTCTTGACCCTGAGTATCAGATCTCCTTTGGATTTTTCTTGGCTATTAAAATACTGATGGTCTCATGCTTTATGGCTGCTTCTTACTGCAGCAGAGTTATTAAGGAAACAAATAGTTTATAACAGACATCAATCTGCTGTGGTAATCATGTACCTCTATCAGAAAAAAAATTCTCTCTTTCTCCAGCAAGGAAAATATAATGATGAGTGCTAAGGGCAAATTGTTATTTTCAAATGCTTTCGGTTCTCATACCCATCTAGCATATACATTGTTTAATTTGGTCCTCATTTCCTGGCAGCGACGTATGTGAGGTGTCGGATGACCTATAAAACTGCAGAAAATACTTGTGCAGAGCAAAGTCTGAGATTTGCTTTCACTGGGGGCAATGAATCTCCTTGCTTACCGTACAGCAGCCCTCCAGGACTGCCAGCAGGCAGGTGGGAGGAAGGTTTTGCAGCAGTCAGTTGCACAGAATTGAGTTCAGCAGCCTTTGCACAGATGGGATCAGGTCTGTCTCCTGCTGCCCCCCTTGTGCAGTGCAGTTCTGCCCTGTCCTTATGGCAGGCTGCGTCAAGGACACCGAGTCCAGCCCCTTTAAAAGAAATCTAACTTTCTTTATGCTAAATCAATTAATTGACTGATCAGCTTATTTTGATAAATCCTTGCTGACCTCTATTGATCTTGCTATTATACTAATGCTATATTATCTTGTTATACATTAATGCAGTAGAATGCTTTAAAATCTGTTCTACTAGTTAAAGGTAGTAAACTAGTGCCTACTACTTCATCCTGCCATGATGTAATTCTTAATACAAGCACTTTTTCTCCTGAATCTGCGTTCAGTATTTCCCAGAAATAATTTCTTGTCATTTCACTGTTTCTGAGGAAACATCTTTGAATTCCTTGTGCTTCCTCTGCCTTGTTTTGCCTCCTCTGCATTAAAGTAGCTCTCACATTGATAATACTTCAACTGCTACTTTCTTTCATGAAACCAAAAGCAAAACAACAGTAAGATTTAAGTCCTCCTGACTAGCAAGACTTCTTTCTTTTTGTGTCTTCTTGCATGTTTACCAGCATGTTCACTGTCCTCTTTCTTCTTGTATGCTTATACAGAATTCTCTTTATTCCTTTCCTGGCTACCACTGGGCACACTTACAGTACACGGAGGGTTTTCTTCAACAACTCTTACCAGAATTTCGTTCATGCCTGAACCAAAACTCCTTACACAGCAGCTCATGGCTGGAGAAAGTAGAGTCACGAGATTATGAACATATAAACCCCAACTATTATCCCTGTATGCAGAAGGGGATTAGAAGTTGCATTAGCAGTTGTAGAAAGGTCTTTGGTGTAATTATTTTGTTTCTCCAAACAGAATTAATTCCTACCCTAGCACAAAGCTTTTGAATGGATGAGTCTGATTTTGAGTTGCATTCAGGCTTGTCAGATCCAGTTTACAAAAGGATTGTTGCTTAGCCTGCATGTGAGTATTTCTTCTCCAGCTTTCTGCTGTAGAGCTGGAGGCCAATTGTATGATTCAGTTGTCCATAGCGATGCATTCGTTTCAGTCGATTCTAAAGGACAGATGTACAAGGAACTTGCTCAGGGTTGTAAGTGGTGGCCTTTGATTCTGCAGACTTCATCTCAGTGTCTTGGGTGGCTCTTGCCTGTTCTTGTGCCTCAGCCTCTTTTGCCTTGAGACATGAATTGTTTCAGAGCATGTTTGCACTGGCACATCTCGCATTGCCTGAACACATCACTGCTCGGGAACAGCCTCTGCTGAGTTTCTCCTCGAGCTAACTGCTGCTTTGCTCAGGGAAGTTACCATTTAGAGATCTTCTTCTGTTCTGCTTCCAGCTATTTCTCCCCCACCCCACGCCAATTATTTTGGATTCTTCCTTGAACTCTCACTTGGACAGTTGTGAGCCATTGTGTTTTCTAAGCTGACCTACGTCAAATTCTGGCTCAGCCACAAGGCAGGAGGGGGTTTGGTGCTGGTCTTGTCCAGTAGATTTTGCAAGATTCCACTTCTCTATGTTGCAGCTTGAAAAGGGATCTTCGTTTTTCAAGGTGGATTTTCAACCCATATTTCAAGGTTCCCCTTCCTCTTTTTTGCTTCTGTCCCATACTGACAATATAGCTGAATGAGTTGTGCTTGCTCTGTGTTTCATGAGCATGGTTCTTGCGTTTCATTTAGCCTCGTCTACTTGTCTTCAAAGTGTCTACTTGTTTCACCCAGTTGCTTCACTCTTCCTAAATATTTTACCAGTATAATAATGACTCACATATTTATTTTGACAAATCAGGACCTTCCCCACACTGGTGAGTTTGAGGCAGAGGGCCGCTAGTAACGTTATCCAGAAAAAGCAGAGCTCTGCTTGCTCTGTCTCTTCTCTTGCCTCACAGATCCAAACCATTCCCTAGCCCAAGCATTACCACACCTGCACCTTCTCACCGCTCTTTCTCAGCTGGAGTCACCTTGGATTTCTCATTTCATCTGCAAAATGACTGGGTTGCTGTCAAATTACAGATTCCATGAAATATTCCTTTTCTTTTTCAGGTGTGAATCAGGATATACTGGACAGCACTGTGAAAAGACAGACTTTAGTATTCTTTATGTTGTCCCAAGTAGACAAAAGCTTACACATGTCCTTATTGCAGCAATAATAGGAGCTGTACAGATTGCCATTATAGTTGCAATTGTCATGTGCATAACAAGGTAGGTAAAGACAAAAACTGTGAAAAATTACACATTGTATGGATATACCTTTTTCTGTATTTAATTATATGACGCCCCACATTTTATTTGCTTAATACCCACACAAAAACTACCTAATGACTGAAGCAAGATAATCATGTAATGATTATCCTATCTCTCGCTTTGTTTCTTTGGTCACAAAAGACAGATTTGTTTAAATTCAGAAACCACCAGTAACCACTCTGAATCCCCAGACCAAATGCACAGCAGAACAGATCAGCCTTGAAACATATCCAAGAGGTCATCTACTGTGTTAGACCTACACTGGATGTATTGAAGCATTGCTGGTAACTTATGGAAGCTATGATCCCCAGCTACCACCCAGTGAAACCTGAGAGGTTGACAAGATGCTGTTCCCTGTGGTACCACTGTAAATGGTGTCACACAGAGAAAGAAGTACCTCTCACACCATATACACTTTCTGAAAATCAGTGTGCAACTTAGTCCCATTATCAGACACTCACTGTAAGAACCTATTTTGTGAAACTTAAAGACACACAAGCACAGAGTTCTGGTTTCTGGGTGGTGTCAAACTCTCACCCTGTGTAAAAACTGAGATGAGAGCCATAGGTTCTTTCTGATGACAAGGCATTCAGTTCTAGGACTTGAACCAAACAAGCACTGAGGTCTCTGAGATAGATTAACGATGACTTAGTTACCTTATAGGTACATGAAACATTTAAGTCTTACACTTGGGCATCCATGCCACAGTTTGACTTTTCCTCTTCAAGTTGTCCTTCACTTTTTCAGCTCCACTTATACTGGGCCATAAAACTTTCTGCTGCTGCATTAGTACATGGCTTCCCAAACTCAGTAATGTAGAGGGACATCCCGTGAATGAACAGTACAGGCCTTTTTCCTTGTATCCCTTGTAAAGTTCAACCTAACAGACATTAGCACATGTATAAAACACCACCTGCACACGTAAAAGAGTTACTTGGCTCGTGCAATTGATGTCATCTCCTTTTTCACACAACATCCTGCTGGCCAGAGCAGTGGTGTGGAAGGCTGTGGTTCAGCTCCTCTTTCAGCCTCTCTACGACCATTCGCCAGCTCTCAGTCTCTCATGTCTTGTTGCATCCCAGCAGGACTGCTCCATCATGCATTGCCTGGCTAAGTGCCATTCCATTCAGGATTGCTGGCTTTTGTGAATCCTTTTAGTTGTGTGTCTGGCCCCAAGAAAGGGATCACCAGAGTCAACCCACAGAGAGACCTGGGTCAGCTCTGTCTCATGGGCTGCTGTGAGCAGCAAGACACCTGGAGGTCCAGCACTTCAAAAGACTGATTGATCCAGTCTCACCATCCACTGGGTTTTAAATATGAAATATGTATAAAGTAAAGCTAATGCAATCATTCCCCATGGAACGTGTTTGCTGGATCAAGGCTGAGGGATGTAGCACCTTGCTGGTTTCAGTCTCAAGGTCAAGCAGGGCTCCCGTCTGAATGATCTGGGGTCCTACGGACATTCCCAGGTGACAGTCCAGTACTGAACAGCAGGGGTGTTCCACTGGTCAGCACAGATCATAGACTCCTTGCTGCTGTTAAATACAGAAAATTAGGTCAATGTGTTATTGCTAGGTTTAATTTTATGTGGCATATATAAAATCAGCCCTCCTTTTCTATTTCTCTCTCCTTTTTTTTTTAACAGAAAATGCCCCAAAAACAATAGAGGACGTCGGCAGAAGCAAAACCTAGGCCATTTTACTTCAGATACGTCATCCAGAATGGTTTAACTTAGTGCTTTTTATACCTACATTGACCATGTGATGTACATTTTTATTATATCTTTTTTTAAAGAATGGAAATATTTATTTCAGAGGCCTTATTTTTGAACATTTTTAGTGTAACAATGTTGGTCTGTATTCTGAAAGCATCAGCTCTAACAGCTATGGACTGTTTTAGTATCTTTACTTTTATGTTTTTGAATACAGTAGTTCATTTTCTGTATCTGTATCACATGGTTATATAATAGACTTGTGCTTTATCCATGGAATGTAATATTTTTGGGAACACAGATTTATTTCAACAATGGTTGTAGATTTTAAAAAGCCCCAACAAACCAACAAAATAAGTCCACATTACCTAACAAACAAGGCATGAACTAAAGGTAAAAATGTTTACAGCTTACTTTTCTTATGAGGAACTAGAAAACACTGTGTTTAAATACCGTAGATATTTAAATGTTTTTGGAAGTTAGTAACTGATTTTCTAGACACTGCCTATCGCATGAACTGTGAAGCTGTGTGCTGTGTGTAGTTGTAACATATTTATAAAATGTGTGGGCTGGGTCTAAGCACTGCCATCTTCATAAAAAATTCCAACAATTTATTTTTAAAGAGGAAAATTATAAATTTCACATTTTTGGGAAGTTACCTGGTAGAACAGATGGCACAGGTCCAAAAGAAGTAGGTCTTAGTAGACTTAGGTATTGTAAAAATTGGTGTTGAATAATTGAACACAAATAATTGGAATAAAGCCTACTTTATCACTATTAAAACTGTTTTAATACTTCTTAAACTTTTTTAAAGAAAATACATGTTTTAACTCCTACAATACAGATTGTATAGTGTTTGTGATTAAAATAAAAAAAAATAAAAGTGTATGAATTACTAGTGCTCTTGTATAGAGTATTTTCAAGAGCTAAAGATGTCCATCCAAATTAGTCTGCTGGTCATAGTTATATTAATAGACTGTTAGTTGTCGTTTGAAAGATCCCAAGATAAAGTGTGAATAGGATGTGTTCAGCTGTTTTAACATGTAGTGTAGGCTTTCAGAATTTTGCATGTAGGATTTAATAATTTGTTCAATAAAAAAAAAATGCTTTCAACATTTTGAACTGGAAAAGCATGTCACAATACAACATTTTCACTATATAGCCTCTGGTTTAGTGTGTTTATTTGTTACCCCACGGGGTAATTGCATCAAGTTGAAGACCTGAAGTTATTTTGCTGGGAAAAAAAACAACTGTGCTAATTTTCCTGACCGCTTTTTGAATTCCCTCAGAGGAAAGAACTCCAGTAACAAGAAAATATGCAAGTTTGCTTTCCTGCTTAATTAGCAAGTTACTTAACTTTCCTGGATTAACACTAATAACTTCATCAGTACAGAAGCGTGACCCTTTAAACGTATGTTCCTTTCCAGATACTGCTTCCTAATTTTAGGGGTTTCGTGTTGCTGAAAGTATCTGAACAATCATGTGTGGATATTTTGTAGTCAAAAGTATTTGACCAAGCTCCAGGAGTGGCGTTTCACGCCCTACTTTGAGCATCGACGGAGCCAGCTGTCGCCCTGGCTCCCTGCAACAGCGCCAGAATCGTTCTGGCAGGGTCACCGAAACTTCGTCTGCCTCCAACCTGGCTGAAGGCAGGCAAAATGGATCGCCGCGAAATCACCGTGGAGGCTGACAAAACACACCAAAATCGTCTCTCCAGCGTCATCGAGGAGGAAGAAGAGCAAGATGCAGCTTACACGATTGTTACAGTCCTGGACAAAGTGGCCAACATTGTTGACAGCGTGCAGGCAAGCCAGAAAAGGATAGAGGAGAAGCATAGGGAGATGGAAAACGCCATCAAGACCATACAGATTGACATTTTAAAGCTTGCCCAGGCTCATGGCAATACAGGCTTCACGGTGAACAAGTTACTGGAGAAAACCCGCAAAGTCAGCTCTACCATGAAGGAGGTGCGGGCACGCGTGGAGAGGCAGAGCACCAGCGTGCAGAAGGTGAAAGCAAAACAAGAGGAGATGCTGAGAAAAAACAAATTCCGGGTCGTGATCTATCAGGTAACCATGAACCTAAGTTCTTGCGGTATTGTCTCTTTGCCACCTCCTTGGTGATTTCTGGTAGGTGCTGGTTAACAAAGCAAAAAGTGCAGTCTGTCCAACATAGGAGTTATTTTATGCTTTCTTTAACACTGATCTGTGCTCCCCAATGCCTTTCAGCATGAACCTACTGGCAGCAGCACACAGGGTCTATTATTAGTGTGGGTAGGTTTCTGAGCCAGTCGTGTAAGATTAACTGCAGATCAGCAAGGTCTATTTGCTGCCTCTCTGAAAGGTAATATGAGGCAGGCCCTGTAAATCTTGTCATACAAACCATGCCTGACATTCATCTCTGTTATTTTTTTCACCGTATTAGGTAGAAGTGCAAATAGCAAAAGTGTTTTCAGGTTCCCTGAAACACAGACTTTCTTCTAACACTAATTTCAAAACATGACTTGTTTAACTTGCAGCACTGCTCAGGCTTTCATACTGCTGACAAATTTGGACTTTTTTCATTGTCTCAGTGTACAGCAGTATATGTACAAACTAAAGCTCATACCCACAAACCCTTCATGACAACAAATACTCCCTTGCATGCTCTACCTTGGAAAAGGTTAAACATAGCATTGTTCTTTCAATCACAGTGGGCAAGGCAATCATACAGTTTCTTTCACTGACCTTATTCTAGGGTGTTCATTGTACTTAATAATTGCGTTTAAAAAGACGTTTCATGAAACAGCATGGTCTCACTTGCATCCATACAAACAGCACAGACAGTTCTGGGGTCTTGTCAATGAGTGTTGTGAAACACATTTGTCTAATGGTCTGATCCTACCTTTGCTGGAACTTCCCAGCTTCCCAGGTCAGCAGAAATTAAGAATGTTTAATCTTTTGCCAGAAGCATAGCTGCTCCTTTTTCCCAGCAAGTCGCCAAAGCTTCTGTCAAACGAGTTAGGCATTCTTGAAAATACCACCCCTCATGAGTAACACAATGCACCCCCATCACTCAGCTTTACACCCTGGCCTTGCATCTGTTTGTACATAAATAGCATCATTTGCAATGAATGGAGCCGTGTGTTTCACTGAGCTTATTCACCACCATGTACAGCTGACAAATTCTTCTTCATAACCTAGCTTTCTTAAATAGTTCATTTTCTACCACTGGGAAAAAATAGCTGAGAAAAGGAGCAAAAGCTGAAGGTAGGGAATATTACCTCTTTAGTGTTATGTTAGTACCATATATAGCCAAATTGTTCCTCCCAGATTTTCTGACTGAATGACTTACTATGGTTTTTCAGTTAAAAGTACAGGCCCAATCTGTCCTATTATTACCATTATTACAAGCTGCATCATCATCACGGAATAGAAAACAGGCACTTTCACATTTTGGTTGCAAATCATTTCCCAGCTAAAGGTAATAAATCTCTGTGACTCCTCTGGTTAATGGCATAATGCCATTTCATTGATGGGCCTTTACCATAATGACTGCAGCAGAATCAGTGCTTTGAAAATATTTTTTCTTAAAACAGTATTCATTACATAATGTAAATTTTTCTGCTAGCAAGACATGAGCTGTTGTTTATTTTAAAATGCAGTAAAATATGGTCAAAATGGATTTACATGCAAGTGTAAAGAACAGCCTTCGGTATTTTCAGGTGTTTTGTACAAAAGGTGGCTCTCACAATGTGTACTTTCTCTAAGAATCACCTTCAGTAGGAGTTTATGATCTCTCTGCTGGTTTTGCTGGACAAGAATGACCTGCACCCTGTTCTGTATGCTTAATTCTTAGGTGGTACTCTTCAGAAAGGGAAATAGCATTTTTTGTTGTCTTTCTGGCTTCCTCTTCCTACAGTGGTTTAGAATTGTCAGAGAGAATATGAATGACTCCGTCCTTAACTTTCATCCCTTTTGTAAGGTAGATTCAACAACATTTTCCCACTTGCATGGAGGAGAGTCAGGCATGTGGATCCCTCTAGGATCTGCCATTTAACACTGTTCTGGAGAGGGATAACTACAGCACTGCACAAAACCTGGAACACACTAGGTAGGCAAGAGTGAACTGAAACTTCAAGGCACAGGTACAATTACGAAAGCCTCTTTCACACAAGTGCAGTGATTTTCACACTGCTGATTTACACCAGCGCAGGCACACTGCTGCAGTGCCAAGACCTGAATGACTGGAGCTTGGCTAGGGTGAGTGGGAGTCTGTTAATAGCTACGGAACCAGCGTGCACCCTGCACTATACGTTACAAATGGATATAACCAAGTTATTTACTCTGTGGTTGTGATTGATGGCTCTTCTGTAGTGAGGCTTTTCTCTGATTAACTGTTTGGGACATTGTGGTGGGCCAATGACCTGTGTGTTGCTGGCATGGAATCCATGCACGGGTGAGCACATGTGGGTTTTAGTTTTAACTTTTGCTGGAACACCAGTGTATGAGGAGAAAGGAAACACCAATTAAATGCTAAAGATTTTCTTTCAAGTGGATAGCTTTGATCTTATCATTGATGAAGGGAGCAGGCAGGTTGAAAAGGATCATTGGCTGAAGGAGATTGTCCCAAGAGAACTCAGCAATGATGAAAAGAGATGGCGATATCCTCACATTAAAAAGAGACAAAGTGATCATCTTCGAGCGGAATGATTAGGGAATTGAGAGCATTCATTTTTAGAAGGCCATGTGGTTGAGGAAAAGGTTTGGTAGCAGGCATCTCTCCTCCCTAGGCTGACTGCATGATTAAAAATGCCAGGTTACTTCAGACTTTCTAGTGAGGTCTTTGACCCTGGAGTGCTATGTGCCCTGAGACTATAGCAGGGAATAAAAAGGATGTTGTAGGTTGTACAGGTCACTGCTCATTTCTGTTCAGGTTAGTCTGAATAACCAGCTGTAAGAGCTATCATTTCTCTGAAGCCAAAGAGCATTTAACAGTTTAAATCATTCTGACTAAATTATTCAGAAATTAAAGGGGATTTTTTTTTAACCCAAAAGAATTAGTTTCATTTGCTTTTCTGCATGTTCTGCAAGACCCTCTTTAAATGGGACTGTACAGGCACCAGAAAGTCCATGTAACTGTTACTGGGCTTTTTTCTGTTATTACTTCACATAAGCACCATAAATGAGTAACGACTTCTTATGAGGGGACACAGGCATTTGTTTCACTCACTGCTGTCTGACATTTAAAATTAGTGGACATGTCATAAATCAAGTAAGGTTATGGCTTGACTGGCCTACACAGTCAGGTTACCACTGTTTTTTCTGCCCTGTGGTTGTTCCACTGCACACACGGGGAGAGGTTCACAGAAGCAACCTTACATATGCCACTGGTATTATGCATAAATAAGTTAAAATATAATGTAGTCTCCTGCCCGCTGGCCTTCTGTGGTTATAATGATTAGACAGTAAGAATGGTGAGATCAAGATGGGGACAATATTCTGGAAACCTGAGGTGGAAGCACTTTCATCTGAAGTATCAGTAGAAATCAGGGTGTCAGGAGCTCAGGAGATTGCCATTAATCCAGTACCATTTGGGCATAAGAATGGCAGCCTCAAAAATGGTCCTGCAGAACAAAATCCTTGGAAGCATGGAGTTAAACAGCTCACTCAGAGCAGATTGTGCTACGTGGCTCGTATTTGATCACTTTTCTGTTTTGCAGAAACATCATATTTATATGCCTGGTATTTTACCTCATAACAGATAATCTGGAAAAACAACAGGTGGCAGTGTATTGTGTTGAAATGTGAAGTGAAGCTTGCAATGGGTTTCTGAAAGTGTGCTTCTAAGGCCATCTTTGTCAACTGTGTAATATTTTCCTTGAAAATCTTGGTACAGAAAACGTGTGACACTAATAAAATGTGCACAAAATTAGAAGCTGGCAGTCCATAGAAAGAAATATAGACAAGAAACCAAATTACTTTTACAGCTGGAATAATGCTAATTTGCATGTGCATGGTGCTAATTCCTGTATTTTAGCTCTGATCTGAAACTGGAAATGGATGTCTCCAGTCCTGAAGACAACAGGATCTGGACAAAACTGCCTTCTAGAACTCATGGGAAGAGAAGAAACCTATATTGCTATTAAAGTAGAGCCTGAAAACTTAATGGGAAAAAAAATGGTGTAAATTGACTGACTACCTCTGACAGCAGAACACTGGCCTCAGAAGCCCAATGACACAGGGCCTTTGTTGGAGTCTTGTGGCAGAAACCTTATAAATATTTTTACAGCTGGGACAGGTAATTGCCTTTGCTGAGAATACAGAGAATAAAATAAACCCAATGATTGTGTCAGAGAGTGTCACAAGAGCCCTTTGTTTGCAGTGTCGACCCCAGTGCTCCAGTTCAAAGTGAAGCGCTGGGCCCATGCTGTGCAGCAGCCACTCATGGAGAGGCTGTCAACCAGCTAAAGAAAAACTGTGTTTCTTGTGATATGCTTTCAAGGAATGAGAAGAATGGAAAATTAAAAAAACAAACAAACATATTTTGGGCTATTTCTGTGCTCATAAAATGAAATAGCTTGCATATTTCACAAGACTGTGTTCATACCAGATTATAACTTGACTCAATACCATTTGATCTGGTATCCCCAGACCTGTTCCTTTGGGATGATCCTGACAGGGGGACAGGCTGTCCTCTTCTGAGAGCTGCCATTGATTTTTCTCCACCCATCAGCACTGAGTGGTGGAAACAGCTGATCTTAGTTTACATTTGCACTGGATGCCACTGTTCAGGGCTTCCCTTGTGGTTGCCCTGCAAGTCAGCAGAGGAGCACAGTTACAACATGAGCCTCCTGTGTCGTGCCTCTTCTCCATGGTCTTAGAGGCTGCTTGGAATTGTCACCAGGAGCTGTGGCTGGCTGCTGTGGGCACATGTGTATCTTAGAATGGAATCACAGAATCACTTAGATTGCAAAAGACCCTTTGAGATCATCAAATCCAGCTGTTCAGCAGCACCCCTCATTCCTGAGGCACAGATTTGGGAATGGACTTGACTGGGGACATGTGGTTGGGATTCATATTCTCAGCACTGCTGAAGATAGATGAACCTTGCAATTATTCCTTTAGTACAGAAGCAGAGTTTATCAAAACAGAGATGAGGAATATGTGAAGTCACGAAGAGGAAGTTTAGGATCTGGGACAGGACTCATCTTGCCAGGCATTAGAAATCAGTAACAAGATGTTTGTACATTTGGCCTGTATACTCCTTTCAAGGAAGCGGACAGAAGTGTGTGGAACCTGATTCTCCCAACCTGTCGTAGACATCTGCTTCTAGATACAGTTTCTACTATAGAAGTTTCTGCTGTCCCCATGTAGTTAAAAGGTTGTCCAGAAATGAGTTCATATGGAGACACAGCTGCTTGGGCAGATGAGGTAAGCAGCTCCTGATAACTGGCGTTCACATGTAATTGAGAACTCTTCCTTGGTCTAGCTGACTTGTAGGAGCAGTCACCATGTGATGAATGAATGAATCAAAACATTACCAAATTTTGGGGGGGTTTTTTTGCCTTGTGATACTTCTTCTCCTTCACTTACAATGGGCTTCCAGAAAAATTGGAAATGAGAAATTCACCAGTTTGATTGCAAGCCTGAAAACTGACCTGCAGAGCTATTTCCTGGTCTAGTTCCATAAAGCAATAGCAAAGCAGAGAAAGTGTGAAGCTTTTGTTTTCCCCTGAAGCTGCAGTCGTCCTTTTTATGCAGCATGTGGTAGCCTGGAGCCCAGGGCTTCTCCACTGATGTGGTGTAACTGGGAACTGGTTTCTCATCGACTGCTGCAAGCTACAGACAACGATAATGGGAGAATGAGACGAGTTCCTTTGTAGTCATTGTATGCCGGTGGTTGAATTAATGAATTTCTGTCAGAGTTTAAATAAAAGGGATGTGTGTTAGGCTTCACAAAAGAGGAATGAGGGGATTTGACTGTTCTGACCAGACTGGTTTTCCATTGAGTAAAAACAATTCTAAATGCAGCAACAGCACTTACCTGTAAAGTGTTATATTCTGAAGTGTTTATTCTCTGTCTACTATACTTGCTAAAATTTCTTAGGTGGCCTTTTAAAATAATCCTATTTCTCTCTCATCTGAGAAGCTTTTTGGCCTTCTGGCAGAGATTCTTAAATGACATATTTGCAGAAGAAATGAAGGGATCACTTGAGATTTACAAAGCTTCACTCTTAACTGTTAGAATATGAGTAAAAGTACTGAATGATTTGTAACTGGTTATTCATCAGTGGTTTTATATTGATTTAGAGCCCAGTTTCAAGGATATGTTTTGCTGATTTACCTTGGCTACCAGTTTGAATAACAAATCATTCATTCAACATCCAAATTTCTAAGAATTTTTTAAAACATTGTGGCAATGCAGTTTCCTGCCCATAAGCTGCCCATCATTTGCATCACCAGTTGTCATAGACACAGCAGTGGTGCCAGAGCGGGCACTGGGCAGCCTTTGACCATTTTGCTGCTTCGCGGTCTGCTTCAGAACTGTCAGGTGATCACCAGCCAGTCCCACCTGTGCTTATGTTAATCATCACCTGCACTTTCCCTGTCACACATCCCAGGACTGAAAGATCATTTGCTATGACCTTTTCCCTGTGCAACACAATGACTCCAAGTTATGGAGTTTCATCAGTCTCTCCCCCATATTCATGCTGTGAGCAGTTTCTTTAGGACCATTTTGAGTCTTGATTTTATATATACAATACATAATTTTATAGCTATATATGTTAGTTTAGATAAATAAAAATTAATTATCTTTTGGTCATTTTGGTTTTCTGATTTTTTTTAATTTTAAAAAGCTTTGTTCTGCTAGAGTGTTGATTAAAATTAGGTAATACTTGAGAGCTGATAACTGTTGCCTTTATTAAAGCTGTTTAGAGTTACATTTTCAAGCTATTTGAAAAGAGAACACAAAACCAGTTTATAGCATTTCTAGCAAATATCTACCTGTAATACAGTGTGTTACCTTTTGTTCTCTTTGCCAACTTTGGAAGCTTGTCTGAGCCTTGAAATACAAACCTAGAATACATGTGCCAAAGAACAGGAAAGGACAAGGGATGTAAAGCTCTTGAATTGGCTATATTCATTAAAGTGCCCTCATATTCCATTATTTTTTATTTTCAAATGATATAATAAAATTATTACTGAAATTATCATTAAAAGCATTCATGTACTTAAAGCCTAAGTATTGTTTTACAGTGACATTATGTCTCTGCATCGCTTAGCAAATCAAGTGAACGCTAAATGAAAAACACATTTTCCTAAGGAAAATGAAGTACCGCTGCTATTAATTAATTAATTGCTATTAATTGATCCCATCTGTGCTCCCAAAGAGTGGAAATTTAGCTAATAAGTTTGTGAGGGAATCTTTTCAACAAGCCTTTTTTCTTTTCCCAGCCTCACAGTCCTTGCTGAAGGCATGACATTCTTCCAGCAGCCCCCTTTGGCTCCTTAGTGCAGCAGTAAGTGAAGGCTGCTTTTAGAGCCAACCTGATCTTTGCCAGGACACCATGGCTGCAAAATACCTGAGACACTGCTAAACAATGTGCTCTGCCATTTCCCCCTTTCTCTTCCCAGAGAAGAGGAGACCCTGACTGTGCAGGCGGGATTATCAAGCAGGCACATTCTGAAACAGCCTCTTTTCCCCTGCGGGTTTCAATTATCTGAGCATTTCCACCTTGAGAGTCTCATAGTGTTGCCACATTTAAGATTATTTACCTACTGGTTTTAAGGTTTCAGTGAGGTGGAAGAGGCAGCACCTTTCCCTTTGTGTGGTTAAGGAGCAGGTGCATCAGCGTTCCCTCATAAATACTTTACTATATCCTATGGGAAAAAATTGCTACTGCTTTGATCCCTTCCTTGTGGTCAGAAGATGCCAGCAGTGCCTGCAAACTGGTCACTGTTCCCTCCCGTGGGTGCTGAGCAGCTAGAATTTTGGCAGCGGATGGAAAGGTTGAAGAGCAGAAGGAGGGTTTGAAGGATACAGGGTATCTCCCCTTGAAAATTTTCTAATTTTGAATTAAATTGAAATGAGAGCAGAGGGTGCAAATGCCAGTGATGGAGTCAGACTTCGTCGGGTTTCAATATTCTCTGCCCCTGGAGCCATCTGTTCAAATCAATGCCATGATGGCCTTCTTCATCAAAGCTGAGGGTTACTTACATGTTTGCTTTGTATTCAGCCAGGCCCTTAGGAACTCAAAATTCTTTGGCTAGGCATATTTGAGAGGTTAAATACTCAAAAATAGGAAAAAACAAAGTTCAGGTTTAAGATGCTTTCTTAGCAAACTCGCTGTGCCGGGGCTTCACCAGCCACTCCTGAACTGTGCAATTGCTCTGTTACAGTGCTATACCTTTAAGTTTTGTCTATTAAAGTTTTTTCTTAAGCAGTGGCTCTAACTACCCTGCAACCACAACTGTGAAGGTCTCCAGGATTTACCCTTTCCATTCAAACAATGCTTTCAGTCCCTCCTTTGCTACCACAAAACCTGAAGTCTTTCTCTTTTCAGCCTTCATTTCCTTCCATACACATGCATTTCTCCAAAACGTTTCCAGTCTCACCTAATCTAGTCTGACTCCTTTCTCCTCTCTCTCCTCCTACACCCATTCATAACATACGAGCCCTCTTCTCAGGACCCTTGTCCCCTGACAAGCTTCAGATTTACAGGCAAGCCATGAGCCATGGCATCTTTGCTCAAAACAGATGTCAGCTTGGGGGGACAGACGGGATGACTCAAAACACAGCCAGCTTCGCAGAAGAGCTTATTTCTTTGTGTCAGAACCCAGCTCCATTCTCAAATTGGTGAAAAATGCCTGAATGTTTCTGTGTTAGTGGAGGGGCTATCTAAGTGTGGGAAGGTGGGAGATGCATAATATAAGCATACAAGTGTATTTCTTGTACAAACCAAGACAACTTCCAAATCGACCACTTACATGACAGATTTACCAACTTTTTTCTTGAAAGAGAAGGAAAAAATATTATTCTGTTTGAAAGGTCTGTTTCCATTGTGTTGAGTGGTGGATACCTTTCCAGGAGATTATGGCCAATGAGCAATTATGGCCAACAAGCACACCAGGACCAGTGTGAGCACCCTCTGCAGGTGCTCCTTCTAGAAGGAGTGATGAAAGGGAAAGGGAATGCTCAGCTTCCACAGATTGGTTTTTGGATTCTGGCCTGTGCATGTCTTCAGTATTTGCCAGTAGACGAGGCAAGCAGAGTACATGTCCTATGTATTAATCGATAGACAGATAGATTGCATGCTTCTTTCCACAAGAAACCATGTTAAAAATAATTGACTGCTTGGTACAATCTTTTACTGTGAAATAATCTCCTATCCTCATTTTAGATCCTCCCTTACCTCTCATGAGATGGTGGTGGTAGGTACAAATTCTTCCTAGCAAAATGTTTAAGCAGATTTTTAACAAAAAGCTTGCAAGCAGCAGCATCAATGGCTCAACTCCCTTCTCACCCTCCCTGGAGACTGTACTGCCCAGTCCTTCTATTCCCAGTCCCATCTGCTTTCTAGACAAGGAGAAAGCTCTCACCCAGTTCAGGGCTTTGTTCTGTGCTGCTGAAATCAGTAGGTGTTTGGTCTTTGGCTTTAGTGAGCCTATGAAGGAGCTGGTAGCTACACGCTTTGACCCTGTTTCCCACCTGGTACTAAAGTGTTTTGTTCCTGCCTTAGGAAGGATGAGCTCCTCTCTTCTCTCTGCCCCACAGATATCTAGTGATAAGAAGAAATGAGTTAGGAGAGAGAAAGGAAGCAGATG
>VYZQ01065343.1:0-10374 GCA_013400655.1 Mystacornis crossleyi
GGGAAGCCATCCAGAGGGACCTGAATGAGCTTGAAAAGAACCCTCATGAGGTTCAATAAGACCAAGTACAAGGTGCTGCATCTGCACTAGGGCAAGCCCCTGTATCAAACTGCAGAAGGCAGTGGTGTCTGCTTGGTTAACCCGTGTAATTTTTAAAATAAGGCTAAATGAGTACTTTAATAAAATACTGCATTTAGTTGAGCAATTTTGTGTGTAGAATAGATAGAAGGAAAAAAAATACTGTATCTTTGGGGCTTTTTTTGTGGTTCAACTATATTTTTACTGTCATAGCTTGTTACTAAATACTGCTAGACAAACACATAGAATATTTCAAAGAACTTCCCAGTTATATCTCTGATAATCAGTGGCTTATCATACAGGCTTTCTTCTAGAAAGAGATTAGATACAATGAAGAAATTCTTCACTAAATATGGTGAGGCACTGAAACACATTGCCTGTAGAAATGGTGGATGCCCCATCCTGGTAGTGTTCAAAGCAAGGCTAGATGGAGCTTTGAGCAACCTGGTCTAGTGGAATATGTTCCTGCCTGTGCCAAGGAGGTTGGACAAGATGATGTGTACGGTCCCTTCCTACCCAAATAATTCTGTGATTCTGTGATTGACTTGGATTCCTCTGACTTTCTGATCTGGAAAGTGTCCAGGATTTCTGTCAGTTGTGTTCTTCACTCAGTTGTCCAACAGATTTATTTTCTCTCAGTTCCTCTAAATCAAACGTCACTCTTAAGCATTAAGAAAAAAACATGACTTTCAAGCACACTGGCAGTTTGATACTGAAAAGTTCTCTGCTTGTTGCCAACACCAAACCCATTCTCTTTTTGGTTCTCCTTGCTATCCATATCTCTTCAACCCATGGCGTGTTTGCTGGCTGGACTTACCAGAAGGGCCAGAAGAAGAAGAAAATGTCTTTATGTGACTGAATGGACCAGTTCTCTGCCTTATGTGACTTTAGAACTACTTTCTCTCACCTTTGTTGCTGTGTCCTTGAATTCTTTATCAAACCTGAAGAAATCTGATTTCACTCCTAAGTAAGATATACTTAGCAGCACTTTTGGTATATTATGTTCCTAGTGTGCTCTTAGCCTATGGTTAAAATTCCTCTAAGAGTGGGTTAAACTGTTCCTTTTCCAAGGGATGTTTGTATTGAGTGGGGTTTGATTTCTTGCCTTCAAATATCTCTGTGGAGGTATGTATTTCTTATGGCTGTAACTTTTCTCCGTGTAGGTAGGGAAAATTCAGGCCATTGTGGCTGGCAACTCACATCTGAAGTTGTACTTTAAAGACAGAGACAGTATTGGTGGTACTGTGCAAATTGATTGTCACGGTGATATTCTAATTCTGCATCAATTTACCCTCACCTCTTCCTTCTGGGGATAAGACTCCTCTGTGCCTTCTTTTTAGTAGGAAAGGTGTCTGTCTTGCAGCTGTCACAGAGGTTTTCAAATGGTCCTTGGTGCTGACAGACTCAGACTGCTAGCCAGATGGAACAGCCCTGGACTAACAAAGTGCCTTCTGGCAGGTCTCAATCCACCACACTTTCCGTGAAGAATCTCTCAAAAACATTTGACATGCAGTCAACTGAAGGTTCATGTACACCTTCAAAGAATAGTATATACAATAATAAAGTATTTCAAGATCATGTGGTCCTTGACACTGCACGTTTCCAGTCACTATTTTTAAGAAGGATGGCAAGTCCCCCCTCCCAGGTTTTTAAGTTGCACCAAGTTCTATCTTGAAGTCACTTACCATCTGAACACAGAAGAGAAGCCACTTACATACTGGCTAACTGGTGTTGTGTGATGCAGCTGTGCATCCCTTTGTAACCTTTGCTTTCTCGGAGGGGCTCCACAGTTCTGCTCCCCATCTCCCCCATTTCTGTACACCATGAGCTCGGCCTCAGGTTAGGGGGATCTTCTGCAGGTACTGCAAGGGAAGATTTCTCTGGCCTTCAGAGAAAATACACATGTACAACCACAGAATACATGTGGACTGCATGTGTTGGAAAAGTCTGGTAACTTTTATAATCTCTTTTCTTTGAAAAGTACTGGAATCACACAGTGGGGTCTAGTGAACTAAAGATGCCTCTGAAAATATGTATCTTAGATCTAGTTTTACTGAAATGCTAACTGTGCTTTGTGTAGTAACTTTACTGTGATAGGGGCCATGTTTAAGAAAAATGTAATGGCTGCACTCTAGTAAAAACAAAAAAACAAGCAAACCCTTACTGAGATTGTTTATTTGTCCTTCAAGAAGGTCATTTCACATGTGATTTTTCTGCAAAATTATAATCTAAAATTCATAATTTTATAGCCCTGGAATGACTTTTCATGCTTTGTGTATCTTTATATTTTTATTTCAGTAAGTCTCAGCAGTTTTGTACCACGACAAAACTTTCTAAGTATCGATCTGCCTGTGGTGATAGAGACATTTTGCAAGTATCCTTTGAAGTATGTTTGTTCTTTTAAGGTAAGAAGGGAACTGTTTTAGTGACCTAGCAAAATTTCAGTTGGATATCATTTTAGACAGGATGCCCTGAAATATTTCTGCAGAGATTTGATATCTTTATCCCATCTCTGCATTGATTATTGTCCATGTGCCAAGCTAAAAATGAAATCTCTAACTTTCTTGTACTTAAGAGCATATTTTTGGTCAGTGCTTTTTTAAGTCTTGAGGGTGAGCCTTAGCAGATGTGACAAGAAAGCCAAAGTAAACCTGAATTTAAGTCAGGAAAAATGAGATGTTCTTGCTAGCATTGCAATGTCAGAGTTTTATTATTTTTGTGTCATTATACTGAACTAAATAAAAGTATATGGTTGGGTTTGGTTTTCTTCAAAAGAAAATAGCTATTCAAAAAACAGGGGAATTTGGTTAACACTTGCTTATTAATGAACAAGATTATATTTATACACGTACATATAGATTAGTAGACTTGAATGTGGCTAATCTAGGAACCCTTAGCCTTAGAAACTGAAATGTTTATGCATGGCTATAGAAAATTAAACTGTGTAGTTCAGTATAATAACTAGTCCATAGAACTAGAGTAAAGGTACCACATAAGCTGCCATTTTCTGGGAACACATCAAGTGTTCACGCTGCCCCAGCCACTTTCTGACTCGTGTCTTCTTGCCTGGCCATTGAGGATGGAGGTAGGTACTGCAGTCAGCAAGCCTTTACCAGCAGTAAAAATTATCTAACTGTGCCTCATTCTTATGTGCACACACACGTACAGAAATCCACCCAGCTTTTCTGGCTGACAGGTAAGTAGGAGAGACAGGTCAGATTTTTGATTATATTCTAGTCATTTACTAGGGAGTGTTTTGGAAAATACTGCTAATCATGATTTCATACGTGGGTATAGAATACCTTCTTAGTTCAGGCATGGTGTCAGAGCTAAACCACAAAACCACACAAAGCAAGCAAAGAAGATGGTGGTTTTGTTGTTTCCTGCTTTCACTCAAGTTGTGAAGAGTGCGGGTTTAAGTATCCAAACTTAGCTCTTAAAAAAAAGTCTATGAGGACAATTCTCTGTGCGGGTATGTTATGGTGTAAAACTAATTTTAGTCATATAATTTCTGTGGAATGGAATGGCAGCTAGAAAAATAACCTTCATATATCTGTCTGTGCATACTAGAAATAAAATACATGTGTCTTTATTTTTTTTTTACATTTGTTTTTAGATTTTCTCCAATACTCTTAATGAACCTTAACTAAATTCAACCAGGTACCTCATCTCGCTGTCAGGAGCACTGGCAGTTATCAATGCTGTACCCTGCTTTGCTTTGGATGGTCAGTGGATATTAAATTCCTTCCTGGAAGCCACGCTGAGCTCCCTAATTGTAGAAAAACAAAACAGAGAGCTTGTTGGTTTTTTAATTTTGCTTGCTGGTAGTGCACTTTTGGCTGCCAATGTTGCGCTGGGACTTTGGATGGTGACAGCACGATAGAATATTGGATATTCTTCCATCGGTTCTCAAAGTGCACAGAAATAATGAATCCATTGCCTTTTAAAATTTGTCTGGTACTGAGACTGAAATAATTCCCTTAAAATGACACTGGAAGAACAATCAACTGGTGGTTGCTGTTTTAATTTAAAACCACCGTGCCTGTGGTCATGGGAAATGAAATAGGAAAAAGTAGGAGCCTTTTTATTTACTCTTTAAGCAACGTATTAATTTTGGAGAAATCACGTTTTAAGATTTCCTAGGGAAAAATCAGATTTCATTAATTCAGATCTCGAAATGAGGGAATTATTTTGCCTCAAACATTTGTAAACTGGGAGGAAAAAAAAACAGTTTTATAATTTAAATAATTGTCAGAAAATCTGTGTGAGCTCTGATCATTTCTCAGTCAGCACAGTCTTCAGTGACTTGTTTTGGATTTTTAATCTGGTATTCTACCAAACTGGATTCTAAGGAGCCCTAAAGTCTGGTCCCAAAATGGGGAAAAGCTAGGTAAATGCATACTATGTGTTAATGGGGAGAGAGCAGCCATATGGGTTAGTGGTTTTCCTTTTCACCTGGCCAAAATGACTGGAGGAATGTCATCCTCAGGATGTAGATGAGAAGGGCCAATGTCTGCTAAAAGTGAAGCATGTGGGAGGATAACAAAGCCCACATGTTTGTGTTGGTTACACTTTCAGTTGTATATTATCATACACAGCTGAAGGTTTTTTAAAGGCAATATTTGTCAGCAATAGCTATTAGATAAATGAAATTTAGTTTCTGAGTGCTGAAGTATGCTGTGCACAGTTTTCCTAAGTGATATGTAATGTTTGTGGTGTTTTACTCAGAAAATAATACTGTATTCTACCTGCTCACAGTTGAAAGTGAAACCTCTTGTTTTTATGGTGTCTATCTTCTGATGCTATGCATGTAATATGTACAGTAACTCACTGATAGTTTTCTGTATTTCAAAGGGTTGTTTTCCTTTACTATGATTCATTCTGTTCAAATATAGCTAACAAAGATATTTAGCTGAAGCTGGTCTTACATAGGAATTATTTAGAGGAAGAATATGATTGTCACTTGAACCATTTAAATATTTGGCTTTGCTTTCTGAGATGAATACAGACCATATCCTTGTTCTTAAATGAACAGTGGAAGAGCAGTCAGTAATTTACTGACTGAAGTATGTCTGACATGCTTTGAAGCCCTTTAAGTCTGTAGTATTTTGTACCCAGTAGGATTATATATTGAATGTCTTTTCCTCCTGTGATATATTGCCCAGGTTATATAAATCAGGTTCAATCAGAGCCTTGCCTCAGTATAGGCTGATACTTAAACAAAAATGTTTTAGTTCAGGAGCCTCAGTATTTGAAATAGGAAGCTTTAGAAAAATACCCTGCCTCATGCAGGGCTCCCCATAGGAGCTGCTGCAGCTCAGAGTTCCTTTACAGAAATGGCCTTTCCATCAGGAGCTGACGTGGAACCTAAGCTCACGGATCCTGGCCTGCAGGGAGTACTGAAACATCCATGACCAGGTAAAATAGATTCTTTAGGCACTTGAGGTAAAAGCCTGGGTAATTTCAAAGTGGGGCTGAGCCCAATTCCTGGTGCTACTGCACAGATTCATAACTGATGTTTGCATTTGCCCACTGATGTGTACTTTTGCACAACAGCTTTCACACTTAAGATGCACTCCTTTCTTAAGGTGATGCAAGCAGTAATGAGAGACCATGTTTATTTATTTCTTGTTGGCTGGTTTACATCCCTTTCCAGTGCTGCCACAGGCTGGGTGGGCCTTGAAGTTCACCTCTGTGGGGTGGCTAGCCTGTGCCTCTCCTTTTCAGTCATTTCAACCCAGGCAAATTGGGACACGTCCTGGTAGGAGAGTAAATCCTCCAATCCAGTGTGAGCTCGTCTCTTTGGAGACCATTAAAAGTAACACAAAGTGCAAGAAAGACTTACAGGGTGTAGTTTGTTTTTTCTAACTTGTCATCACTCCTGGAAACACATAGAGGTTTCAGAGGAGCAGTTCTGATAGGCCACTCTGCCATCCCTCTGTGGACAGGAGGGCAGGAGCAGCCTGGTCCTTGCACAAGGCCTGGTTCTAAGGCTCTCTTCCAGACTGCCCTCTCACCTCAGTGGCTGTTTACTGATCTGAGCTCTTCCTTTCAATGGCTCGGTGACACTTTCCTCTGTCTCATCCAATCTATACTGCAAAAAATTAATTTGCACTTGGAAGTTTAATGTAATTTAGTAAGACAGGATATTTACTTTCAAAACATGTCAAGTTTGATATTTATTTTTTCATGTTTACTACAGTGGCTTGGAACAATCCTTTAGCATAGCGCCTTTCATGGAGATGTAAGCAACAGATACAGAAAAACCCAAAGCTTTTGAACTGACATGCCCAAATTTCATCTGCTATAATGAGGCTGGCAGGCTGTTCCTGGTTATTTATTGTGCTACCAAAACATGAAGCTTTATCAAACGAAGCTGAAGCCAGTTTACTTTGCACAGTCACTGAAGGCCACATTACTAAGTAGAACTTCAGTTTGTGTCTGACTTCATAGGCAAGAAGGGGGTGGAGAAGACATTGGTCGTGGCTTTAGCAAAACAGACACACTAGTGCACTGTAAAGACCCTAGATATCATGTATGGAAGAGAGAGTACTAGAAGTGCTTAAAAATAATTAATGAGTCCATTTCTCCACATGCTAAAATTCTACTGAGTAAGGGTTGATGAAGGTATGTACAGGTGCTTTGAATCAAGACTTTAAGCAAACTGGGTATGAATGGTGACGCAGCACATCTTAGATCAGTGTGGACAAAGGTAATTGTTAGGTTGGACCACTCTCTGAAGAAGAAGTTATTCGGTGGATCCATTTCATTCTCCATAATCCTAACATATGGATTACGTATGATATTCTGATAAGCATGGGCCATACATACACTTATTGGGAGGATTTTTCCTGGGGTTTTGGTCATGTACTTAGCAAGAGAAAACACAGAAGTAGAGAGTAATTTTTTTGTGTTGGATTTTTACTGGAGTATTTGTGATGTGTCTTTTGTTTTCGTAAAAATAGGAAGGAAGTCTTTCCTTAAAATTAAATCCTTCTACATCTTAGTCTAATTAGCCCCTCAGAATCTTTAATACCGAATCTATCAATATAATTATAGGGCGTATTGACTGGACTATAAAACACAGCAGTCTTAAAGATTGGATGGCTGCTACTATTTATGTATATACTATGCATTTTAAATCTGTATCAGATGGAAAAAGTAATGTCTAATATTCAGAAATGTTATACTTAGCTTTTGTTTGAAAATTTCCAGAATAATTCCATAATTACAATCATTGTTCTACTTTGTTTTTTATAAAATTTTTTTATATCAGCAAATATTTACATAGCATGTTCTGATAATGCATGATATGACATGAAAATGGCAAACTCCTTAGCATGGGGGATGTTACATGCTCTTTGCTAATTTAGGAAATTAAAATGAGCTTGCTTCTGTGCAAGTTGAATGAAAGAGACTTCACTAGAAAAAGTGTAGACAAACTTGCAGATTAGTCATCCCAAATTATGAGCCACAGTGGAAAATTTGTTAACTCATCCTTTTCATTTAGAAGGAGACAACCAACCATACTGATAGTTTCTTTCAGGGATAATTCTGCATTTGTGGATATGTGTGTATACATGCATTTGTATAATTTGTATGTATTTGATACATACATAGCCATAGGATGTATTAGTACTTTTTTGGGGGATAATTTATAGCAGTCCTCCATATTCTGCAATGCAGGCTTTTGTTTTTCTTTTTTCTTTTCTTTGTGAATTCTCTCTATGATTTTCTCTGGATTTGAAAATAGAAACTTATGTTTTTCCCCCATAAGCACTTTTAAATTCTTTATTAACAGAAGACAAGTGATGGGGACATGATGTAACCACAGCTGCATGAGTTTTGTTCAGCTGATGTTTAAAATATGTTTCTTACTTTCTGTGAAGCCTCAGCTACAAGCATGGTTAACACAGTTTTTTCAGGGCCACTGAAAGAGGTCAGCCTTGAAATGCATCACTCTCTTACTGCTGCTGTGTGTGTTGTTCTGAATAACTGGCATGAACAAGACTGTGTAGAGTGTACTGAAGAAATAGTTTCCAGGACAGAACTCTCCATGGCTGGCAGGGTGTTTCAGCTTTCTTTTAATAAGGATATATTTTGTTCAATTTAGCACATCAGCAATCCCAGCATTCCCATGCTTCCCATATGTTTTACATGATGTCAAAGGGTGACCTGTAGGAATATTTTTAAAATAAAGTATGTATTGTTACAAATTCAGACATCAGTACAGATCTGGATATCACTAATGACAGATGAAGAAGGCTTATATAATTTATGTAGCCTAGTCTGTATTTAATTGTTTTAAAAATATGTGATTTAAACTCTAGATATATGTAAAAGATGCATTCTGTACACCTATATTCAGACCAATTCCACAGCCAGTCTTTCCTCAGCTTTGTGCTTGTAATCTGGTGAGTAAGGAATCTTAAATCTTAACACAGGTAAGATCCAATATTGGCAAATATTGGCAAATATTTTATACCCCCTTTATCCTGAATTTCATGTAACACTTTCTGTTGATCAGTTATTTAATGTGGCTGAGTTTCCTGGGCTACACACGCTGCATCAATGCAGCATTTGGGAACATTGCACTGGGGACTGCCAGAAAATGGCAGCTCTGTGACTCCTGGTCCTTGGGCTCATCCACTCCATCATGTGAAGAGCAGATGACAGCGTTTAGGGGCAGTGAAGAACTTCAGTTTATGGCAGCTTTATGAAACTTTCACACTGCTGACCCGGTGTGAAAGGACAGGAACAAAAAGCAGGATATGACACTGCAATTCCATTCATTCCGTTTACATTGTCATGAAACCCGAAAAGAACTTGTAATTAACATTTCAGAGCAGGAAGATATGTTTTCCAGCCCTTCACTGAATCATTCAGTGACGGGTGATCAAACTTTTTTCTTAACACTTTCATTCCTTCAATAAATACATGCTGAATAAGTAGCATGGGTAGTTGTAGCTTATTTTGTAAAATGGACTTGGATATTTCTCACCTCTAGATGTTTGTTGTGGGATGATTTTTGCAGCATCATAGTGTAATTGATCTTCATTGATACTAGGTTGAATGTTTGGAGGCTATTTCCAAGCCATAACTAGAAAAATCTATTTCCAGGTTGTTTGTTAATATTTTTAATTCATCTTTTCCTTACATAACATGATTTCTAGATTTCGTATCCTCAGTTGATCTTATCTGATGCCTGTCAAAGGAATATGTATTGTTTAGAAATTCACTGTGGGTTTTTTTTTCCTCTGCATGGTCTTTTTTTTCACACTGACTCACAGCTGTGGAATGTTAGAATTCTAGACCCTTTGTTCCCACTATGCATTGTTCATGATCATGGGTTTTAAAACAAAAAAATTTTTAAAAAAGAAAGCTTCATTTTGAAAATGTCAGCTAACAAATATATGGAACACTGAATAATGTATTGTGGTTTTGTTTTGCTTTTTTTCTCTATTTAATTAACCAAACAATAAGTATTGTTTCCTATGTATGCTAAATGTATCCTTCAAATAAATTCATTGTCTGATTGTTGATGTGCTTAAGTCTGTTTTTAAAAATAAGGTAGAGTGACATAATTCCTTATTAGTGGCAATTGCCATATTCTCTCATATATCTTGTTCTCTTCATATGTGATTCATATTCTCCTTCTGGGTACCAACAGGGTACACCATCCTTTTTGGTACCTGACCACCTCCTAAAAATAATAATAACTATCACTTTACTTTCCCTTATTTATCAGCTTATCACAGTAATAGTTGTATTTGACACAGGATGTCGTCTTCAAAGTAAGCAAAACCACTGCTCTGGCCAATCCTGTGTGAAGAACTTAAAATGTCAGATTTTCACAGGTGAACTTACATCTCACAACCTTTGATTTGTTTATCCAGGCCAGCCCAGAGCTGGGCACATTCCCTGGCTGGTTCTGGACAGGTTTCCTTTGGTGTCCAGGTGGTGTCTGGGCTGCACTAGCACAGCATGACCGGGTACCTCAGCTCTGAGAGGGAAGCGTTACTGCTCTGTTTCTTGAGCAAGCTCATCTGGAGCCAGCCAGGTTATTTGTTCTGAGAGCTAAATTGTCCTTTGTTGCTTGTTGGACACGCTGTTACTTTATACAAGCAGAGCTGTTTCAGCAATCGTGGCTTTGTTCCCAGATAAAAGATTACCATGAGAAATGGGCACAAAGCACAGATTGGACACATTGGTAGGATTTCCCAGATAGGTTGCTATGCAGTTTTTGCAGTTTTTCTGAATTGCATTTTTCTGGCATGAGGAAATGCCTTTTTTTTT
>VYZQ01065343.1:10440-29869 GCA_013400655.1 Mystacornis crossleyi
TTTTTTTTTTTTTTTCTGAAGCATGTAAGCTGTTAGGAGAGTTCTGAGTTTTTTCAGTTGGTTTTGAAAATGTTATCCTTTACTGTGAGTAGGTATGTTCCTTTTGTAGTCTGAAAAAACAATCAATTATATCCTAATGTCATTCTGAGGAATGTTGCCTTATTCACTAATGTAATTTCAGGGTAAGATTTAAAAAGAAATCCTGAATCTATGAGCCTTATTTCTGGTAACTATATAGATGCTAAATATAATTCTTCCTCTGATCATACCAGTTTGAACCATCAAGCAGAAGCATTCCTAAACATTTGCAGTAGATTTTTATGCACCGAACTCACTTGAATATTTTTCTAAGTATTTTTATGATCTTTTGATGTGACCTACACACCAAAATACAATTTAAGGTTTGATTCTAATCTTGTGGTGGTAAAGTGGGAGAACTCACAACATTTATGAGGATTAAGCACACAGACTAGTGTAGCTAGACTAAAATTTTCCCCTTTTTTACCTCAGAGAGATGTGGGTCGGGTGTTTGCTTTCATACTTTTAAGGCTCTGGTGGTGTTGAAATAGAATTGGATATTTTTACCAATGATGTATCATGTTCTTTTCATTTATGATTAGTTCTACCTCTTTTTAGTTCTTTGTAGGTATATTAGTGGCTGAATACTATGTCAGTGTTACTTCTGCCTGTCTTGAAAGCACATGGTCATACATCCTTTTTTATTTCCCCCCCAAAAGAATCTTTCAAACTGAAACACTTTTTTCCCTTTTTTTTTTAATGTCATCCTTTTTATTTGCTATTGCATTACAAAAGTTCCTGTCCTTTTCCCTTTCATGCCTCTTTGAGGACCTCTATTAAGATATTACCAGATACTTTTTAAAATTTCTCCAAACCGACTGAATTTGATCCAATTGCCCATGCAGGCATCTGGTGTGGGCTGAGATATCCTAAGGTGTTCTTAGGCTAAAAATCTGACTTGGAACAATGTTTTGAAACTCATCCCCCACGTGTTTTCTTTTGTCTCCTGGTGGATAAGTCTTACTGTGTCTAAGACCTACACATGGGGCTGGCAGATGTGGGTGAGGCCCTACTGGAGATCAAAGACATTCTGGACCAGCTGCTGGATACTTGGAAAGGTACCTGAGGGCATTTTGTATCACACCAGATGCTTACACGTGGGCAACAAATCAAGCCAAACAGACTCCTTTCCTTCCTGGCATTATTTTCGTTTTGGTTCATGAATTACAGTAGACTTTTTGAGTGACTGTATCTGACATAATATTCATCTAAGCTTTTCTGTTATGCAGAATAGTGTGATCCAGACTGTTGGATAAAAGTCAGGCTAGCAGAATACATGCATTGTCCTCCTGCACTGACCTTAGGCCTGGAAGCAGCAGAAATTAGTGTTGCTGCCTTACCTACAGCAAGAAAAAGGAAGGCTGATTTTATAAGGAAAATCCCATCAGTCTCGAACTGGAGAGGCACCAGGTAAAGACAAGGCTGTGTGAGGGGACTATGATCATCTCAGCCAAGTGCCACAATTGTGCATTTGTCTGGTTTTTAACTTGCAGGAGAAAAGATATGATGACACAGTTAAGGACGGATAAAATCAGGGAAGGGACTGAGAGAGAGAGGTGGTTTGTTCATTTACAGAATCATTAGTAATTCCACAATAGGCATTTTTACTGCTTTTATTTTTTTCATTGAAGCATTTGTAAACCCGACCTGCAACTAGAACTAACAAACTTCCATCAGTGGTAGAAATACACTGGTAGTAAGAGCAGAGCAGCAATAAAAGCCTGTCCTTCCTGACAGTAGTTCAGAGTGTTCAGACTTCAGTCCTGTCCCTCTCCCTGACCGAGGATCAGGACCAATCTGACTTTGAGGTAGTCTGGATGCAAAGTCAGAACTTTTCTCCTGTTTCCACATTCCCCCTTCAGCATGAGTTAACCTTACAGATGCAATTATTAAGAAAATCAGATTTCTTAATGTTTTGCCCCTTGGCTTTGTTTTCATTCCTGCAGCTATTTGAGTAACGGGCAGATACTTGGCCAGACCACCTGTATCTCTATCATTGCTGCAAAATCAACAAAGACAGATTATGAATGTGCATTATAAACCACAAATTCCTGAGTACTTGCCACTGGTTATACCAACAAATTTAATTTTTTTTCCCCTTCACTTTTGACTGCGTACTGCTCTTTATTAGATGCTTGAATTTATTCCCTGGAAATGTTCTGAGAGGCACTTGCAGTGCTGTATGTGCTGCAGTGCTGAAGGAAGGAAAAAATGGACAACCCAAAACTTGCATAGTGTGTTTGTTACAACAAAAGTCACTGTTTCATTTAGTGAACCAACACAGATAAGATTATTTTGTCATAGATGAAGGATCTGGTTGTTTTTCCAGCATTTATATTCAAAGGTACTCCTAAGGAGAGCACTTCAGTAGTTAACCTAACTGGTCTCTGTGTACCACTGACCTCTGCAATTAAATGTAGCTGAACCAGAAATTAGACCAGAAGTTAAAATATTACTGTCATTGTTGTGAAAACTTCAGCATATTATCAAATGATAATTTTTCATAAACATGCAGAAACCTATTGTTTGTTGAGATTTTAACTAACTGGAACTGCACATTTTTTTAACCTTTTTTTTTTTCATTTTGATTGAAAATACCAAAATCCATCCTGAAGAGAACATCTTAGCTTTCACTTACAGGGTTGCTTAGAGGTTTGTTTTTTTTTTTTAGCATGTGCAAATGACGGTGCAAAAATAAAACAGCATCATTTAACAAAGTGATACTAAATGTGATACTAAATGTATACATCACTCTGTTGTCATATATGTGGTCATGAAACCAAACCTGTCATATTCTGATGTAAAATAGCAAAACTAATCCAGAAAATTAATAATCATGCAAGTTTAAAAAATAATAATTTTTCTTATTAATTACAAGTAAGTAAATAAACTGGGGGGGAAAGGCCCTTAAATGAAGGCACTCTTCTAGATCAAAAAGGATTTAAAAGAAAAAATAAACCTCTTGTCTTCTGCCATGGGTTTGTGTATACACAGAGAGATGAATTTGATAAGCACTTGGTTAACTTCTGCTGGCCTGCACTAGCATCAGTTTAGATAAAAATACTGTTAGTGTCCTCAGAAGGCTGTGAGCCGTGCAGGCTGTGGCTGCAGTGAAGTGGTGCTGTCAGATCCATAGAACACAACTTGCAGTGAAGAAAAGTGGTTGAGCAGCTCTGTCTGGGCCTGGGCTGTGAGGCCACCCCGCAGGACAGGGATCCTCCCCGTTGTGCTTCCCTGTGTGACCTGCAGCACCCGTCAGGACCAGCCCCAGAAAGGCACCTGCAGTCCTGAGCAGGGACTTGGGCCAGTAGAGCTCACTAAGCTCTACCATTAAGACCTTTCTTGCCCTGAGGTCAACAGCCCTCCAGAACAAGCTCAGATTTTTGCCCAAAATAACCCCGAGCTCTTCTGCACATGCCCAGCCCTGGCGGCAGAAGAGCTCAGGTCCAACATCCAGGCTGGGGTCTGGCAATGGCACTCAGTCTCAGTGAGGAATTTTAAAATCCAGCATCCCATTAGTTCTGTCATAGAAAATGCTATGTATGCAGGGGTGGGAGCAGGATACAGCAGATGGGAAACAGCCTGGGTACAATCCAGTGTCTGCTTAGTGAACCACTGGACAGTTTATGTAATACTATAGGTGAGTTCCCGGTCTTGGCCAGGACCTACTTAAAATCTCCAGGACAGAGCCACGAAGTTTCCAGGACTGTTTTTAATTGTGTCTTGGTTGCTGGGGTTTTTTAAATCTGTTATATCTGCAGATGCATACAAAGCATGTAAGAATGAGGTGTTTTCTTGCTGGAGAGGAATGTTAAAGAGATGCTGCCAATTTTAAGCTTTGGGGGAAAATGCTTTTATTTTAAAGAATAAAAATGCTTTAACATTTGAAAAGCTGTTCTGCTTTTCTACAGTATTTGCTGAAGTACCTTTTCAATGTTTAAAAAAACATTTTAACTTTCTTCCAAGTCTAGGAAGTGTGCAGCTTGGGTCATGGAAGCTTATGAACAAAGGAGCTTTGAAATGGGCTGTCTCCTCTTCAACTGCTCTAAATGTTTGACCTTGCTGTATCAGCACCAGTTTGGTGCTGATAAAAGCTTGGTGTTGTCTAGCTGTAAGGAAAGTCAGCTGTCTTGAGAACAGCTTAAATTATTAGTCAGTTGGGCATCTGAAATTAGAAACTTTTGTTGGTGCATCTCAGGCTTTGGAATGCTGTCCTATGAAATCTAACACAGCAATCCAGACAATTAGACCTGATACCAGGAAACTGTGGGTTCAAATTGAATGGAGTTTTTGAAGTAGACCCTGGATATGATATACATGTGAAAACAGAGCTAAATTATACAAGAATAATAAGATCGTTATCAATATGAAAATGTGAAGGACTCCTTTCTTCCATCCTCATTCACCACAGACATGATCTGGCTACACTGACATTAGTGGGAAACATCCTGGCCCTATATGGAGGGCAGTATCAAGTGTTAAAGTAATAGCAGAATAAGGTGGTATGGCCTAAAGAACAGTGTCAGAACTGCACCTACTGAAGGAGGAAAACAGTTGCTTCAACCGACAGAACCAAGCATGGGGTTTCTCTTGTTGCAGTTAATGCATTTTGCAAAGCTCTTTACTTCTGTAGCATAAGACACGGCCCAATTCTTCAAGCACATCTTGTAAAAGTTCTCTTGTAGTGAAGCATAAGGATGTAGCAATCAAATGGAATTTGGAAGGGTTTTTTGCTTTGGGCTGTAACAAGCTTTCAAGGCTGCTTGTTGATTGAACAGGCTGCTGCTCTGAGGAGAGGAATTCAGGGATTGGACCCCACCTATCTTGAGTCACTGGCTTTAGGCATTTGGAAAGTCACCCTAGCCTCTCTCTAGAGTTAATACAGACAGACATACCACCACAGATAAGCCACCTGAGGAGCAGCAGGCTCTGGGGCTGCTTCTCACCCAGCATGCTATAGACCCAGCCTGGGTGAGCAGCCTGGGCACAGCCTGCTCCACAGCCATGTTGCAGACGGACTGCATTAATAAATAGGATTGCTCAGAGCACTACACAGGCAGTACAGAGTCAAACAGAATAATGAGTGTTGGTTTCTACACTGTCTTATTCCCTCTTTCTTTGGTCCATAGTACATCTATGAATAAAAAGCTTTGTGTGAATAAACACTGGTTTGTGGCTGATTACCGTACTCAAAAGGTCTTTATTCATGCACACCACATTCCTCTTGAGAATGTTTTAGAATATGTTCTAAAAATTTTAAGTATTGGTCTTAATCATTCACAATTTTAAAATATTTTAGTCTAGTAACACAGTATCTCTTCTTATATATGTGTGCGTCATTAAGATCACTGATAAATGATGATGAATAATTCGTAATTGCTAGGTATGTGGAACAATCAATCTCTTCTTATTTTTTAAAGTAACAATTACAATAAAAAGAGTTTAAAAAGTAAACAATAATTCTAAAAGGTACTAATGATGAAGATAGTGATTTAGAAATTGACCTGTCTAGAACAGGCTTAGAAATAAGCCAAATGTATGCCTGAAGACAGGCATTCTCAATTACATGAGTGGCCTCCCATCATCCCTGTCCATGTCCCACTCCGTGCATCTCTGCTGTAGTTGTAAATAATCACTTTTTACCTTCAGAGCTGTTCACTAGCCTTTTCTCTGTCTTTCTGGCAAGATCAAGCCTGAAGGCTGGAAAGCCAGTTAGAGATACAACTTCCCTGTCACACCTGACTGCTACATTCATGCATTGGAGAGGGACTTTTCTCAAGGGTGCACAGTGAAAGGACAAAAGGAAAAGGGTTTAAGTTGCAAATGGGCATATTTAGATTACGTATTAGGACGGAATTCTTTACTGTGAGGGTGATGAGGCACTGGAACAGGTTGTCCATGTTGTGGATGTCTCTGGAAGTGTTCCAGGCCAGACTGGATGGGACTTTGAGCAACCTGATCTAGTGGGACGTGTCCCTGTCTATAGCAGGAAGGTTGGAATGAGATGATTTTTAAGGTCCCTTCCAAGCCAAACCATTCTATGATTCTATGATTACCAGTCTGACACTGAATTCACAACCTGTATTTCTTCTAGCTCCTGCCTTTCCCAGCACCTCTCCCATCTCCTCACTTTGACTTCACCTTCTCACTAACAAATCCAGAACCACATTGCGGAGTTAGTAGTATCTGCCTGCCTTTGTTTTTTCAGTAATACACGATTTTTAAATGAAAAAGTGATAATTTCTCAACAAGCCATTCCTATGCAGTCAGGAGGAAGCAAAGGAGGAGCATGGCATCTGTGTTTTGCTCTTGATTTAGCTGGGGACTTAATTAGCAAATATATTTGTCAGACTTTCTGGTTTTTACATGTCTTTAAAAGAAATTACTGTGGTGATATGATTGACAAGGACTGCTTAGAGAATGATGACTCCCTATGAAGTTATGTTCAGTTTGCCAGCTGTGGCAACTATTTGAAAGGCTGCACTTCTGGCCAGAGATTATTAGCTTTCATATACCAGGTTACATACTTTCATACAGTCTATTGCTTAATGCTTTATCTCCCTTGAGGGCATTAGAGATATTAGGGAAAAACCTGGATTCACACTGAAGAATGATTTACTTTAGGAAGAAAGATGTTTTTACATTGAATAAACATTACATGCATCATGTAAAGATGCAGCCAAGATTCTGGTAAGCGACAACTGAATCTGGGTACATTTTTAGAATTCTCAATCTAAAGGATTTATTTTTCCAATGCAAAAGAACAGAAAATGAAGTCTTTTAAAAAGAGCCAACTTGCACACCAGAACCATTGCTTACCACACACTAACATTTGTGTTTGTATCTGTGACTCTGATTTACTTCCCACTAAAAGAAAAAATAAAATGTTTGGAAAAACTGAAGGCAGGTGCTAGTAAGGGCACTAACCATATTATCACATGCAATCACACTGGTTTCCTGGACAGCTGAAATAATAGCAGCCTGGTTTAGTGGCTTGGACTGGTTTCTACTGGGTGACTGCACTTCACATTAAAGCCTGCAATACATCTGTCATCAAAATCAGCAGCATCTTAAATGTGAGGCTGAGTAACTATGGCAGGTGCTGAGAAAATCTCCACATCTGCCCAGGCTTGGGTTTGCTTCTTGGAGAACCAGGAAGATGATGGTTTGAGTAACAGAATATTTCCACCATTAACAAACTGAACTAAGTTTTACAAGATCTGAATTAAACTTTCAGCTCAGCCTGTGTAAAACAGGAGCAATAATGTTTTGGTGGTTTGGTGATCCCTTTTATTTTCAGTATTTGGATCATAAATTCCTTTTTCTGAGTGCAGTGATGTGAGGATATAACTCTCTTCGGAGAGAGGGGCTCCAGGTACTGATACAAAGATGGTTTGAAAGTAGTGTGCACTGGAAAAACTGTTTTTCAGAAAAGAGATACTAGGTTTTAAACATGATCCCTGTCACACAGTCCAAATTCCAACAGCAGGATGCATTTTGAAAATTAATTCAGTCAGGAAGTCAGGAACAGTGCAAGCAAAGTAAGAAAAGGCAGTTGTAGACAGCAGAGAAATCAGAAACTGATGGAATGAATATCATACAAAGGACTCAGTAGGAGGGGATGCAAATGCAAATGAAACAGAATCAAGTATGGTTTAGGAGAAGAGGAAAGGAAGAAGCACTGAGAACAAACAGTGCGGCATTCAGAACAGGTTGAGCAAAAATGCAGTTTGAATGGGAAGATGGAGAAAGCTCTGCTGATTTCTAAATAAAAGATAAAGATGCTAAGATAAAGGCAAGACAATAAAGTAAATTAAGTATCAAACAGCTATAGACAGAAGCAGGTCTGGAGTAGCATGCAGCAAAAGAAAAACCAAGCTAACGGGGGGGGCAAATCATTGGGAGAGCACTGAAGAACAAGTGAAGATTTTAAGTGATGATCACAGGAAAGAAAGAAGAGAGAATGTAACTGAGGAGACAGGAAGTTGAAAGTGGGAATGAGAGAGATGACTAGGGCTTGAAACTGCAGAAAAAGTGTAAGGATTAAAGAGGGGTCATATAGATAGCCACTGCTTCTCCTTCATTCAGAGGTATCTCATATTTTGGAGGTTTTTTATCTCCTTGTCTTCTTACTCATGCAGCACTTTTTGTATTTACACCACAGTTGCATTCCATGTTTTTAATATTTGTTATTTCAAGCAGCTGGCAATATGACCTTAGGGGAGGTTTAAGGTTTTATAGCAACCTTTTACCTACCCACCACCTCTTCTCAGGAAATTTCCAGTTCATTCCTGCCATGACTGAAATACTGCATGATAGCATCTTTGCAAAGCCTTCAGAAACAGCACAGGGCCAAAAGCATCTTATTGCTTTTCAGTTAGCATTCTCTCAAAGTCAGTTTAATCCCACATATTTAGTGCTGCAAGCAAGAAATTTCAGAAAATTAAGCTGGAATTTCCCTATGTGTTTATGACATGGCAGTAACGATAGATTTTTGTTTGTAGTTAAATATTATCCTGCAGTGTTTACCAATTAAACATTCAAGGCACACAGGGAAAGTGATTGTGGGCTTGATTGAAAGCCAGATGAAGGGAGAAAATGTCATTGATTCAGCTGTGGTTTAGAACTGATAAAACTAGCCGACAGAACGATTTGTGAATAAATGTGTGCATTTCACTAATACATTGGAAGTGGGAATGCTTGCTTTTAAGGGCTGGAACATTTATGAGACATTTAACTCCTAAACAGTTTATAAATAGAGCTCTGTGTTGTTTTCAGCAGAAGGACAGACTGTAAATGTTTGACTGGAGGCTACCATTCAGACAGACTGCACATAATCCAGGCAATGGAATATGCCATGCATGATGTATGTCACATGAATAGGACTACTCTGGCAATAACATGTGCACTGTCCCTTAAAGCAGAGCTCCATGAATTATTATAAAGGTACAAGCGAGGCTTACTAACTGAAGTAAGCCTAAAGCTAATGCTACTCACAACATATAATTTGACCAGAAATATTACCTATAAGTAGAAAACTATGGTCTCTTTCCCATCAAAAAGTACCATTTTCATTTTGATCAAAATACGGGGGGAAAAAATTATTGTGCTTTTAGCTTGATATTATTCATGAATGAGAAAGAAAAACAATAGGAAAACCATAGAATGGTTAAGGCTGAAAAAGACCAAGTCCAACCATCAACCTAGTGCCACTACCATGTTCAACATTAAACCATGCCCTCTAGTGCCCTACCCACAGATTTTTTTGAACATTTCCAGGGGTGGTGACTCCAACACTTCCCTGGCTAGCCTGTTCCAATGCCTTGCAATGCTTTCGGTGAAGAAATTCTTTTGTAATATCGGATCTAAACCACCCCTGGTACAATTCCAAACCATTTCCTCTGGTCCGGTCACTTGCTACCTGGGAGAAGAGACCGACCCCCACTGGCTACAACCTCTTTTCAGGTAGTTAAAGAGAGTGATAAGGTCTCCCTTGAGTTTCTTTTACTCCTGGCTAAAAACCCCCAGCTCCCTCAGATGCTCATCATAAGACTTGTCCTCTAGACCCTTCACCAGGTCTGTTTCCCTTCTCTGGACTCACTCCAGCACCTCAAATAAATCTTATTGCAAGCAAAGCCAATTTGTTGCCAAGTGGTCAGTAGCCTAAACAGTCCTACATGCATAGTAATAATGGGCTTGCTGTCTTGTCCAGAAATCAAAGAAATTTTTCAAAGTTCCTTGGGTTTACCCGGCAAAAGCACAATCATGTGGTCTCCTAATTAGAAGGGATCCAACAGTAGAAATGGTGACAAGAACATATTTCCAGGGAAGTAGAATACTTAAAGAGTAAGGTGCTTACTAGTATTTCCTCTGCCCATCTTGGCTGCCTCCTGCAGCTCTGTTGCAGCTCCTCCCATGTGATCCCATGGGACTTGTTTCCATACCACTAGGAAACGCTACAACAAGCACCGTGCCTGCAGATCACAGGCACCCCGACATCACAACTCAAGCCTGGTTTACGACAGGATAAGCTGTTATCTCTTAGGGCCGAGTCTTTCAATCCATCTGCATAGTTTCACTGCAGGACAGTGTGTGGGGAAGCAGAGCTGGCTGCTGCTTCTACACTCCAGCAGTGCTGCCGCCAGCAAAGGCTCCGCGCTAAGTCTGGCTGCGGCGAGCTGCCCGTAACACAAAGGGTAACTGGTCCCATCCGCCAGGAGAGCCCTGGGCTCCTTGTGTCAGTGGCTCTCTGTGCCACAGAGCAACCATGTCAGAGCGCAATAAACTCTGTGGAAGAGTTTTCTGAAAGAATGGAGTCAGGCAACTGCGTAATTTGTTCCAAGAAGTCTTCACGACATATTGGTTAAGTTTTACAGCTTTGTTTGACATACCCAGAAATGTCACATAGAAAATGTATCTTGTCTTTTCCTGAGCCATTTTTAGTGCAAAATCTGTTATTCAGCATTTGTTGGTCAAAAAATGAATTCATATGCTTTCTCATTAGTTCCCATACACTTCCTAAGCAAACAGGAAAAGTTAAAAGGCTGGCAGTTCAGTATTGTTTATTGTTACATGGGGCTCTGTCAGTTTGAGTATGTGATGAAGAGAAATACAATAGTGCACAATTTAAAATAGGAATCAGGAAGAAAATACAATCCAAGAGTTTCATTTCAGCATTCTCAAATATCTTTTTGAGGCAGTGTCTTTTGGCATTGGCAAGACACCAACCTGAGCTCTTTTGGCACGGTGAAACACAGTATCATTGATTTTGACAGATGTAGCCCTTAAAAACAGGGAAAAATAGAAAAAAGGTCAGGAAGTAGTGAGCACTCAGAGCACAGCAGCTTGCATTCATCAGAGTACAAAAACAAGGCCACCATATCACTGCCTAGATCAGAAGAGAAACCTACCAGGATTTCTAGTACCCTGCAGGTACGACAATACATTCTTTTCTTCTTACAGCTTAACCTCTGCATAGTAGCAATCCCAAAACACTGAAAGCATGGGAGCCAGACCAAACTAAATTACCCACCATTTGATTTAGGTCATAAAAGCAACCTTTCTATCAAGTTTTAACTGAAAAATTAAAATGTTTCCACACCAGAAATTCTAATGACATTACCTATTCACTGATGTTTTTAATTTTGCATGTCATGCTAGTAAAGTTGGGATTGGGAAATGACAGGAAACAAAATAGCTACTTGCTTTTTTTTCAGGATTCATGCACTCACAGAAGACCCCGAATTGAAAAACTTTAAAATAAAGAAAATACAATTGCATGTTATTCCATAAGATACTTGAAGTCCTTCGATTACAGAACCCTGTATGAATAGCCTTCCGTTGTGTAGCTGAACAATCTTTGTCTGTTGAAGCAACGGGCAACTTCAGCGTCTAGGCTCTGACATAACTCTCATCAAGGGAGTTTTTTGCTTCCAATTTTGCCCAGACAGAGGAAATTAATGACGATTTGAATTTTGTATGAGAAACTCTTTTGCTCTGTCTCTTTTTCCAAGCCTGCATTTCTTTCACCATTTTCAGCCCAAAAGTCAAAATGGATACAATACTCAAAAGTTCTGCCTTTGAAAATTACCCTCAGGTGTTACCAGTAGCTGCAGGTTCTATTGGAAATCCCCTTAAAATTTTGAAAATCTTCCCTCTCAAGATTTTCACCTCTCACCTCTTTGAAGAAAACCTTCCAGAATTCTGATGCTGGGAAGAAAAAAAAAACACCTACATTTGAACTTTGCATATGATAAGTATTCCTATCTGATTACTTTTCTGATTTTCTTGTATTCTAGGTTAATGTTGCTGGCAGTAATAGTCATTATATAAGAGTTGCAGCCAAAACCTCTAAGCAAACTACTTGTTATCTTTTGAACAACCGCTCGCTCATTGACAATATCTTTATGTGCCATTTTGTGTTCATCAGAAGTTCTTTCAGTTTAAAATTAACAGAGTAAAGACAAAAACCTAAAAAAGAAACCTAAACCAACCTGTTAAATAACTGGAGAATATATTAAAGACTGTGCAAGAAATTGCTCAGATAACATAAGGCAAGTAATAATATAAGGCAAGTAATAAAGAACCATTATGGAAATTTTGTGTAGAATACCAGATACATTATTCAAAAGAGGAATTTAGAGCTGCCTGTTGAATTTGTATTTTTTAAAATGCCACAGCTGAAACAGTTTTCATCCTCATGGGTATACAAACTAATAAAGAAAGTACTGTTATCACGACTTTTTGGGTGGAATAATCATTAGCAACTGAAGAATTGAAACACTGATCTCCTCAATCCTAACCTACTGCTCTAGTTTCTCTCACAGCATCAGCTGAGACATTTTAGTAAAGACTGGGCTGGTACCAGTTAGGACTAACTTCTACAGTCAGTATATGTTATCTGACAATCTTCTGGGTTGCAAGGACACGTAAGTTTTCTGATATTTCCAACAGGCTGTTTCAGGCCAAAAACTTCTATGTCAATTCCTAAAGGCACTTTGCTGTAATTACTGCCAATTATAACTTTATTGAGCTCCGATGAAGTTTTGGTAACAATTGCAATACATGAGATACATAAGATTGCAATACATTATTATTGTATTACCTTGTCAATAGTATTTTTACGTAGGTTTTGGAGGATTAACTACTAGACTTTTGTTTGTTTCTCCAAATTTGTTTTATTCATTTTACCTCTAATTGTGAAAGTACTCAGGTGAGCTGTAGATCAGTCACTTTGGATTATATTATCGACTCTACATTTTGATTTACGTTGCCTTTAAAAACCATACAAATTTGTAATTATATGTTACGTGACAACTTCTTAGAGGAACTGACTGTGAAAAACCACAAAATCTTTCACAAAGTCCTTTCAGTTTTTTTCTGTGATGTTATTTAATGAACTCAAAGATGGTCTGACAGCCCATAAAATGAGATCATGGCCAGCTGAGTTGATCAGTATTATCTTACTATATTGTGTTTTTCCCTTGGAAAACTCATCTCTCTTTCCTAAGCACATGCTGTTTCTTATTTACAATAGAAAATGGAGAAGTTTGTGCAAAAGTTTCTGCTAAGGAGAAAACTTTAAAAAAGTAATCATGGTTCTCATCCCCATATGGCAATTCTTATTTCATGCTGAGAGAATCTCTGAATAGAAGGAAATTAATTCAACCTGTTCAAAGCACTCCACGAATGTGGAATTCACCTGAACTGTCCATAGGCAACAGAAAGAAGCAGAACACATTTTATCTGATCTGGTTTAAACTGCAGATGTGATGAACTACATCTTAAAACTGTCTCTCTGCTGGTTCTGAGTGCAGCGAAGACAACCAGATCAAATACAGGCTTCTGGATTGTAGATGTCTGAGTTAGAGGAGATGAGCTTCATGCGCAGGGCTCACAGGAGAGCCTGATGTGCTGCAGCTGTTATGCACTGGCACCTTGGCCTGTTTAGACAGGCACCTTCCTTTAATCTGGAAATCCCTTTGTTGAAGAGACCATTTTCTGATTTGGAATTCGTATTGCACTTGCAATCAAAAGGTTCACTCGTGACAGGCATAATGGTAATACCTCGTCTCGTAATAAGAAAGCTGAACTCATCAATAAAGTAATACCCCTTAGAGAGTTCTGAAGGGTTGAGTTTATGACTTAAGTGTAGCTAGTATGAGTTATTGGCATGGATTTAAGCGTTTTGTTCATTTTCCTTGGTTTTATATTTTGAATGCTGTTACATACTATTCTGCCTGGAAAGTTGAATGACCAGGTAACAAAGAGTATTGGTCTAACCTGGTCTGCAGTGCACCAGGCAAATACTGACATTCTGGCTCCCTTGAAGTCAGCATTAAGTCTGTCTTTGACTTCAGTGGCAACGGAATTTCATGCAAGAAGTCATGAATCCAATTTATAACAGAGATATGAGAATAAAATCCACACTATAATTTACCAGCATTTCTCAGAGAGTGCATACTGAGGCATCATCACTCAAAAGAGAACTGGAAAAGGTAACTAAAAGGAACAATTTTATGAGAAATAATATTGTAAAACATGCATATAAAGTACATATTACTGATACCTAGTTAAGGTAAAACATCTTTTCTATTGTGTTTTTTTTTTTATACTGCCTCTCTTTTGCTCATCTGTTCTACTGCCTCCATGCTCTCTGGATGAATTCATTACTCTAATTTTAATCAATTTACCATCCATTCTTCTCTGTGCAGGGATTCCCTCCCTCCATAAAAACACTTTGATCAGAAATAATATTATTTTCTTCATGTTATGAGAGGCTAAGATTACAAATTATCACCCCATGTATATTTTTCCCTAATATATAGAGTTTTACAAAGTATAAAAGAAATTCTTTCACCCTGATCAGGTTGGTTTTGGTTTATATTCTGTAATATTTACATTACTTCAACTGTAGCTGCTGATGTTGGTCCAAAAAAAGGAGAATGGTGTCCACTGGATACACAGTTCTGTGACGAAAAAGAGGGGTTTTACCTGTTCAGTGTATTTTTTGATATCTAGGGGTAGCCTCTTCCTGAAGTCACCAGCATACCATGGGAGATTATAATCAACAGACAAGATGCTGTAACTTGAAGTGATTGGGGAAACCTGTGCATTACTGGTTTTGTGACACTAATTATTAGGAAATAGAGACAAAACTGAAGGAAAACAGAAAAAAATCAAACAAACAACCAAAACCAGCTTAATGTAATAGAAAAATGATTCTGTTGCATTGCTGGTGGAAGTGAGGGCTATCCTAAAGTCCCAATCATGTCACACACAGCCACCCCCAGCACTGGTTTTCTGAAATCACCTGAGCTTGCCATCATTCTGCTTTGTCTGAAGGGAAATGAGGCAACAGAGTCCAATTTTTTCTGTTATGTTCTTTTTGATTATGAACCACAGGTTCTGTCCTGTACTCTGTAAGTCACCACTTGGGAGTGGTTTAGGTAGTCTAACAAGCTGATGCAGCCATCAGACGTAACTTCTATAGCTTAGGTCATAAAGGAAGACTAGTACTGGCAAGCCCTACTGATGTCTGAGGAGGTGCCTCCAGACAATGTGACAGGCATGATAGAAGGTGGACAAGCCAGGCAAGTCCTTTGGTTGCTATCCAAGATCACGATGATCTGATGTGGCACTGGGAATCACCTGATGAGCTGCCCATGGGCTAAGATGATGACTGGGGACAAAGAGCGAATAGGGGAGATCATCTAATAGGAGTTATAAAAATGGGTCCTCAAGGGCTATTTTCAAACACCAAGAGGGACTTCTTATAGGATATAATTGTTCTGAGAGATGACACAGATGTTAAGGATAAGCTTGATCAAATTTTGCTGCATCAGGTGGCGCGTTCACGGGCAAGACGGTGGTTGGGATGGAAAAGAAATGTTCACCTAGCCTTTCATTGTATTTGGTTTGGGGGTGAGGAAATACTGGGATTCTGGGGAATTCTGTCAAATGGTCAAATATCTATAGAGAGGCACAGATGGAAACTCTGTCAGGTCTGTGGCATTTTGGCAGTCAGGAAAAAAACCCCAACCCCAAATCTCCCATTATGTGCTAGTTAGAGGTATAACCTGGGCTAAGCTAAGAGGATACTGCTGGGAAGGCAAAGGGAAGGAAGGGTCTGTCAGTGGTTTCCGTGGCTACTTCTCAGTGTTATCAAAACAACTTGTTAGTTTCTGTCAAGATTGAAACCTGATTAGTGACTGTTTTAACACAAGTAAGGTGTCCCTGAAGAAGATGTGCAGGATGACCAGGATTCTGGGATGACTGGACTTAAGGTCTCACCCCTGTGGTAAATAACCTCTGCACAAAGGGAACAGACTGGAGTTTGTTTGGACCAAAGGAATCCCAAGGGTTCACACACAGCACTCTGGCTGAAATCCAGCAGAGGGTTCTCAAAAAGCAGGGAGTATAATAGCTGCTATAATTTATGGTAGCACTTATTTAAGTAATTAACTCTTATCTGGGTTTGCTAACTTCCTGAAATTGTTCTCTTGTTCTGTGAGAAGTCTTACATCCTATGATATAATTTGACTCTCCAGGGTCTTTCTTTGCAGAATTAAAAAAAAAAAAAAAAAAAAGAAAGAAAAAGAAAAGAGTCTTTATTCATCTTGTAATCTATCTAAGTTTCCTGTTGAATTCAATATGCTTGTTTTTAAAGTTACAGATTTTTCTCATCATTTCCAGTACGATGTAGCCTCCACACTGCTTAAAAGTAATTTGAAATGGACAGTTTTATATATTTTTTTAAGCCTCTAGAGATATGCCCGAGCAAGCCTACATATTAGATAGAAAGCATCCAAGAGAGGGGAGATAAATTATATTTGTTTTAGTAAACAGTAACATGCTCAGGCACAAAAGTAGAAATAAGAATTAAAGAAGTAAATTCATTACAATAATCAGTTCTAGTATTCTTAGCTGTATTAAACAGTTGTTCACCTCTAGAAAACATGAATTTCATCTTATGTAATAAGATAATGCTGTTTTGCAAAGTGGTGAATTTCAAGTTTGGTCATAATTGTGATAGCACATTGTTACCTCAAAGAATTTCTAAAACAACCATTAACTTACAAGACCCTTTCCCGTCCCACCCTACCAATATTTTTCTAAAATTAAGTATTATCTTACCTCTTCTACCTCTCAAAATTTACCATGACTTCTGTCAATGATAAGCAAATACTTAAGGACTAGAGCCGTGTTCAAAAAAAGAAAATTCCTAGAAAAAAACTGATCCAGATGCACAAACAGTGAAGATGATGAAGGCACTTTCAGGGGTTTGCATCAAGCTCAACCCCTCTTCTGTTTGCAACCCCTGCTTTTCCCATTTTGGTACTATCTCCTAGCAGGCACTTCAGCATTGGGTTACATGTTTGTACATGTTATTCTGCTTATTGAATTGTGTTGCACTAATGTTTAACAATACCGTGAATATACAGAACCAGGCATCAAGAGAGAACTCCAGTGTATGTATATTTTAAATAGACATGTTTCATTTCAAAGTTTCAATCAGCATTGTGAGATGGCCACATTATTCCTGAGTGATAAAGCTGTGAGATATACAAGTATTCCCAAAAAGGGCTAACACAACCTTTGTGAACTTCTGTCTTAAATGTGTCATCACTTTAGAAACTTTTTAGCCATTCAGGAAAAAAAGTCTACTATTGTTAAGCAACCCTAGTAAATCCTAGGCTCTACTCAGAAGGACCCCAAGTTAATGAATTTCTGAAAAGGTCGTAAACATGAGGGAAAAAAACATCTTTTTCTTAAAGGATATTTCTTAGCTGTGTATGAGAAGAAGTTGGGTTTAACTTTCATTCCCAAGGTGAACTTTGGATCGTTCACTTGTAAGTGAAGTATTTTCAGAACAATGAACAGAGGTCGATGTAGTCAGAGAGGATGAACTGGGAACCTGTGGTTGAAAATGCTATTACACTCTGCTTAAAAAAAAAACTTGAGACTTGAAACACTTGGTATTTCAGCCTGCTGTTGTCCTATATGAAAACAGAGATTATGCAGCCTAAAACACACATCTACTGCAGGTTATTGCATACTGTGCAAGGCCTTTGGCCCAACTATTTGCCAGTGCAAGACTGTTCCCATCAGCTGGTGTCTTTTATCTAATCTGTCCAATCTACCTGTAGAGGGTATGGTCTCTGCCCTTGATTTTCAGCACAAAGCTTTTCAAACACCGGTGCCTCAACCTTTTTTCTCCCACTTTTTCAGTTTCTACTAGTTTCAAAATATGCACGTAATCTCACACTGAATAAACTCTTTCCAAATAGTCTGTGCTAATCTTAACAACGTGATGTCATCCAAACTCCACAGCATTTGTGAAACATGTTTTAATATTCCAGATCTTTTGATCTTGTCTCATAAATCAATCCCTTCATCTCTTTAATTATTTTAATTGCTCTTTTTAAAATTCCCTTCAGTGTAATTTTCTAACAGGAAGATTTCCAAAAATATCCCAGGCATGACCTAGTTAAGTAGTATGCACAGAGTAGTCATGCCAAAGAAGTGGAAGAGAATTCTGTTAGTTCCTTCCTCAGTGATGGGATCCTTCACACAGAGACTTAAATTCTGTGGGTTTTGTTATTATGCTTTTCTGTAAAATCATATTTACTGTTTGCTTTCACTCCCTACATGTTGATATTGCAGGTTTCTTCCTCTTGCTGGATGTTTTCCTACAGCTCTACTAAAGTTTTCAAGATGAACCTCTTCTTTTCCACCCTTTATTGAATTTGTTCATGCTGTTTTGCCAGCTTTCCCAGTTCCACCTAACCCAGTGAGCAGCTGGAAAAGCCATTTATGGCTGATAACTGTCCTTTAAGTCAAAGTTTAAGAAAGAAAGACTTCATACTGTTCTTTGTAATAATTCATTAGCCTTTTCAGCTCATCAGCCCACTATGAAACCATAAAAGGCTCATCCATATAAAAAAGGAAAAAAGTTCTTTTTTCCACAGCAAATTTAATTTAAAAGGTGATGTTTCAACTTTCTGTAAGTGCCAGTCTGAAATGGTCAGTCTTAAATTGCAAAACTAATGCCAGGAAAAGATTTGGATGACATATTGATGTTCTTTTTTTTTTTTTTTCCCTTAAACCCAGGGAAGCTGTTCATGTGTATGTAAGGGCATAATTTAGCAAGGCACTTGGCACACATGAACAAGTACATTTGAAGGTACTTAGGTGGCAGCATCACTATTATCTTCTTCCAGTTATTCCGGAGTGGAAAGACAATGTAATAGGTTGAATGGAACACAGGGCATTGCTCCCACTGAAGAGAATTAAAATCAATCCAGTAAGCTCCTTTATGGAATGAGGTAACTGAAACCACTGCAGCAGCCACAAGCAAAGGTGAGAGACATAAGAGATTGCAGGGATTTTACTGGTTGACTTGTGGAAGCTGCATGTCTGGAAAAAAAACCAAAACAGTAGAGGGATTGAAGTCAGCAGCAAGGAAGCATTATTTTGGTTAAATTAAAAAAAAAAAAAAAAAGAGATGGCACTAAGAAAAATCAGAATTCCTGATGGAATGGCAACAAGGATATACAAGCCACCCAGCTATGTAATCCACTATAACTTCCAGGATTGGATCAAAGACATTGAATGGGAATCTGCAAAGCTGTATATTTTAGCTAATTAATCATAAAAACCCCATTAAAACTCATGCATGAGTTGCGTCAAGTGAAGAGCACCTGAAGAAAGTGTAGTCACTACAGACCTGCAGATGTCTGTGTGTCTTCTGATGCACACCTCCACTGAATGCTTCTGCTTTGCTCAGGGTGCCTGTGTGGAACCATAACTGTTCAAAACAAGGATACTGTAAGTTTGCTCGGAAAAAAAA
>VYZQ01065348.1:0-12374 GCA_013400655.1 Mystacornis crossleyi
TATACCTCCCACAAACTCAGGGATTTTTTCAGCCAGTGGGGGGTTAAGCACGGCACAGGTATACCACACTCACCCAGTGGGGCAGTCAATGGTTGAAAGAGCCCACAGTACCATCAAGCGAGTCCTAGATCAGCAGCGAGGAGGAACAGAGACAAGTTGTCCCACTGAGGGACTCTGTAAGGCCCTCTTTACAATAAATTTCTTAAACAGTTCATTCACAGAGCCAAGCCCCACCGTATTCTGGCATTTTTCAAATTTGGCCAGAGCAAAGCTCGATCAGAAGCTGCCAGTGCTGATCAAAGACCCTGAAAGTCAGCAGATATCAGGCCCTTTCCCATTAATAACCTGGAGAAGAGGGTATGCCTGTGTATCAACACCCTCAGGCCCAAGGTGGCTCCCAGGTAAAAACATCAAGCCTTACACTGGCCTGGAAAACAATACTCTTGTGAACCATAACCATATCAACTTGAGAGTAAATGCAGGGATACTGGACAATCAGAGAAGTGCAGCGTAGAGACAGAGATGGTGAAAGTCTCCACCACAGATGCCGGCCTATTGTCCTGAAACTAGAGCCTCCACAGGCTATGTCCAGAACACTTTTCTGTTGTTACCCCCCAACCCTGAAGAGTTATTTTGAGATTAATAATATTTACTTTGTGAGTCCTAACAGGAGTACATCTACCTCAAAAAACACATCTACCCCAGCAAGCCTACCTTCTTGCTGCTCCGCAAGAGATCTACCACCAAGACACCCAGCTGCTACCTCACCACGGACCTGGAAACAGAGAAGACTTTGGAGTGGTTTGAGAACTTGTTGGGACATTGGGGGAATCAAAGGGTGGTTTGCACCCCTTTTTCAAGAACCATTTTTGGGTGCTTTTGATTATTTATTGTTCTTTGTATTTTGGTTGTTTTAAATATCTATGTTGGAAGTCCCTAGGAAAGTCCTTTTTAATTTAATTAAGAAGGGGGAGTTGTGAGGGCCAGTGGGCCCGTAACGCAGGGGGAAAAGGGAATCCATTGGTGGGACTGTCCCTAGGNCCAGCAACCGACACTCATAGATTTTTTTCCTCCAGTTACCCCAGTTTCTGGAGGAGAAATCCTCAGCAGAGGACATTTTGTAGTGGCATAAATGATATCTGTTAACAGAAGCCAAGACCTTACTGCAACAGCTTAATATTTTCTTGTTCACTGCTCCAACTAATTTCCCTTTGTCAGTTATGGGAGAGTCTGCTAAAGGAGATGCAGCATTAGAGGCTGAGTTGCAGCCATCCAAGGCACAGAACTGATAAATATATTTGCTGGACATAATTACACACGAGAAGTCAATTCTGATTGCCTGGGGTGGATTATAGGAAAATGTATTAATGAACTTGCTTTCTAATTTGCTGACAATTAAGGTAATGCATATACAGAAAACTATCTCATAGTGTTCAAGAATACTAACATTAAGATGTGTTTTCATTTCCTGCTGGGTGAGAACATTTAAAGAAGCAGCACACGTGTTCCAGCACTGTTCAATTCCTTTTTTTTTTCTTTTACAGGAAGTCTATGCTGTTGACACTGTTTCCTCAGAGAAAGTCACTGAGAAGGAACTTGAGAGCTTTCCCAGCATCCATCTGAAAGTAAACATGAATGTTTTCTGTTAGAAAATGCAGAAAGAGATGGTAGAGGAATAAGAGTAAGAAGAGTCTGAGAGCAATCTGAAAGAGCTGTATGATGATATTAGCCAGCTCAGATGTGACATCAGCCTTCACCAGAGTTTTGGTAAAAAGCGGGCAGGAAGGGAATGTGGAGGATAAAGGATGCTTTAAACTATCCTAAAGTTTTAAACTATCCATTCTTTCCTTGCCAACTGTGCTCCAGTACTAAGTATCCTTTATTGCTAAACACACTCAAAAAGATTGCCTACACTGCCTAGGGCCTGAAATGTTGGTATAGACTACATGTTAAAACCCTGGAATGCAGAGCCAGGGACTTTGGGAAAGCAGGCTACTTCAGTAGCTGAAAGAGTCTGAAGTAGCTTTGCAGAAGCAAAGAAAAGCATATGCTGGGTGACTAGATTTGTTCTCTTATAGGAAAGTGTTATGAAGCATAGGATGCTAGTGTAAGTATTTGGATTTGAACCTGACATGGTTTCACTTACGATATGTGGCACTTACAAACTATGTTTGTTCTCAGCATGGACTGGTATTTTTTTTTTCCAGAAGGCATTAAATATTAAGAAATAATCCTGGGGTCATGAAAAGTTTGTAAGAGCTCTTCTCTCTCCTGGCAATATGTGTAAAGTGCCCACCAGTCTCAGAGCAGGAAAGTTTCTTTCCTTTTTTTGTATTATTCCCTCGTCTCTCACCCACATACACAAAGGCAAACACAATCAACTTCTGCCTAAAGTCATTGCAGAAAAGCAGTTTCCCCCGACTGTCCACTTTCACATGAATTTCCAGTGCCTCAGTTGCTCATGCTGTTGAAGTCTGTGTTTCTCATTCTCGTTGTTACTCAGAGCCTGGGCACTGCACCAGTGTACTTTCCTGAGCTGTGGAGGCACTCAGCTTTCTTGAAGTTCTTCCCTATGACTGCTCTCTCTTTTGGTGAATATTTTTGCTGCAAATCAAATAGACTATACAGCCACTTTCTACTGAAGAACAGGAGCTGGTGCGAGCTCTGTGATAAATCTTGACTGAAAAGCCAGAAAAGCCAGCTTCTTGAATGCTGCTTGGCACGGCTGACTCAAGAGCTGCTACATACATGCTGTGTATTGATTGATACACCTGTTTTCCCTCTGCATAACTGAAGCTCCTGCTGGCTCTAATCTTCACTTCCTGATGCATTGCTTTTAGAAAGCAACACTATGTTTGTTCCCTGTGTAAAACCTACTGTTCATGCAGTGAAACTGTTGCAGTGGGGTGTTGAATTGCCCGCATTCTCCACCATTATGTTGCAGTGGGGTGGCTGCAACCTTTCCCTGGGTGACAGCCTTGGCCCGTGAAAGAATCAAGGAGACGATATTTGATAGATGTTCTCAGATTTTATTCCCCCTGGCCGCACATGGCCGGAGCCCGGCAGGGACTCCGACAGCGACCTGCCCCCAGAACAGGTCTGGAACAATCCCCCCCGGGGTCCCGTGAACACCCCCTTAAGTACAGGATTCCCGCGGGCTACATTCAAACTGACCAATGGGGGACAGGATTTGGGGTACACACGACCAGGGAACAGGGACAGAGAAACCCCGTGCCCCAAGCATCCACTCATGCTCATCCCCCCCACGGGGGGGTCACCTCTTCATGAAACTATTCGCATTTGAGAAGCACAAGTTGCAAAACTCATTAAGTACCCATGATAGAATATATATGGATGTAGGTCTCAGGCAGAATAATAGGTTCAGCCTTCTCATTATTTCCAGTAGAAATGAAATCAAAAGGTTTAAAAATACATGGAAAATAAGTTTTCTGCTTAGTGAGACTCCAAGCTTTTAGATACTAGACTTTTAACACAAAAAATAAAATATATGGCATTTTTGTCATACTTCTTTAGGTAAAAAATAAAGGCCATCTAGGTCTAACAGATGACTTTCTTCTCCAGTTCCGTTCAAAGGAAGTCTTTGCACTGTCTTCTTTCAAGCTATTAGAGCTCAGAGAAATGGTGCCAAAAGACCAGTGCAGGGAAGTATGTGTTTGTCTCATGAACTCATTTTTCGTGCCTCTTTACTGATGTCTAATAATGCAGCTATGACCACCCTAAAAATACAGATTTGAACAGTAGAGCTCTTGATGTAATGCTTTCCCTACATGTCCATAACCAGAGTGTTCATTGCTATTGTTGGTTGACTGAACTTGTCATATATTTAAGTAGTTGTCATAGGGCTGGCATGATCTGGTACCCTGGATGAATACAAAAGAGTTGACATTACCACGTTCCTTATTTTTTGCTTTATGAGGTTGACAGGTGAGTAATTATGAAGGCAATCCTAGTGGCAAATTAGATTATCAGGCACAAATCTGCATTTCATATTCTTGAAACTAGAGCCATATGACCTTGTTTTGTGTTTCTAACCAGATGAGGATAATAACGTACTCAAATCTGAGGAAGCAGGTACTGCCTAAATTAAATCCTTCCTTCTGAGTGTACCTAAACCAAGAACATAATGAGTGGTTCATAAGTTAGAAGAATTTGTAAACAAAAACCATCAGGCCCTGCTAAAACCTAACTAGAATATCTCAGTAGATAATTTTTGAACTGTGTATGCCATAGAGACTTTTTTTCCTTCTGCTATGCAAAGCAACTAGCAAGACTTTGATAAATATTAAAATATATGATATTCTCTAGAATCTTGAATTTGCTTGAAGTATATTTTTACTTGTAGTTATTTGAACAAGCAAAATGCTGTCTGAAAAGCTATTTGAGTAAATGCAAGCAAATCCAAAGGAAGATTAAAATTTATTGTCAGGACAGCATTAATTCTCATTTCTCTACATTTTTTTAGTTACAAGAAATATAGGAAGAAGATTCTCAGAGAATAGAGTTCCAACTAAACAATTAATTACTCTTCTTCACCAAATATATAGACATCTGCTTCTTTAAGAATAATTGCCCACTTATTATTTCTGTACTTATTTTTAAGTATCTCACTTTGGATGGATCATATTATGCCCAATTTTTAAAGAACATTGTCTAATTAATTCCCTCATACTTTTTCTTCCGTATTTTTTCTTCTTTTGTTTTTTTCTGTTCTTAACACTCTAATCACAGCAGCAACTATGATGAGATAACAATAATATCTTATTTTACAAAAAAGAAACAGAGACAAAGGGACTTTCTTAAACCAGCAAGGAGTCAGTGGGAAAAGCAGAATCCAAACCTACTTTCAATCTAATTTCTGACCACACTCACACTTTCGTAATAAGCAGCTTGGCATTTTGATTGCACTTGTGAGAATGTATGCAGATTAGGCTCCAACTGGGCATGTTGAAAATGTGAAACATGGAACCTGAGAGCTTCTCTGAATCGTGGCAGGGGAAGGAATCCTTTCCTGAGGACTGTCTCTTACTCCTCCTTGCTAAAAAATGCTACTTCAAAGGAACAGCTAATGAAATTACGCGTGACCCATCATTGACTCTGGTTGGAAACTGGCCTGTTCCGTGAAATGTCTTAAAATGACACAAGGGTTTCTGCAGAGATTATCTAACTGTGCGCTCTATGGCCAGCTGCCAGAATTTTGCTCAGTACCATAAGCAGAAGTCATGATGACAGAACTGGGTTCATTTGCAAAACATCAATCCAGCACATCCTGGCTTTATCTACCTGCCCTTATGCTCTCATTTGCGGCACAATTTGCAAGTACCAGAGCACTTGGGACAGACTATGCAAACAGACCGATTAATTCCCTTCCTGATTAATTCCTCTGCACCCTCAGCCCTGCATGCCAAATGAACATGCCCATAGGATTTCCAGGCACAGTGAGCTAAACCAAGATACTATGGCTGAACTTGCCTTTAGGTTCAAATGTTCACCTTCACTTGTTATTTTGGTCAGGTGTGTACAATTTTGCTATAAGTAAAAGCAAGAGAAGGAAACAGACATCTGAAATATGAACATACCAAATGGATTAAGAGGCAGTTGCAGATATTAGAGACAGGATGTGGTGAGTTCTCTGAAACAATGGAAATGCTCTTCTTTAATGGAAATAATGGTGACCTAATGCTAGAGGCTACTGCCAGCTCCCTAGCATGATAATGTACTGCATGAATAACGAGGAAGACAGGGAACTGTGGAAGCATTTAACTTGGAAATAAGAAGCAAAATGCATATAGACAATATGTCGTTAATCATGTATGGAATCTGCCAACCCCTCAACATCTCTACTCGGGTGAACAAATTATTAGCTGCTTTTAAAGACTCCGAATGATTATGAAGCTGATCTGACATTTAAGGCCGAGTTGGAGCTCCTTCCTTGGTTTTGATTTTCAGCCCAAGTTTTCAGATCTGGGAGAAGGTGGATGCTTCTAATTGAAAGCTAATGAGATCTACAGGGGATCAGCATCTCCCAGAATTACATCCTCACATTTGACCTCCAGAGGCTTACTCTTCATATCCCTGATGAAATAAGACTGATGTCTGAGTAGGTCTGATGATTGGTGTTTTAAGTACCTATGCAGAATAGAAAATCAAGCAATGATTCTTTTTCTTCCTGAGTCATGCATAGCTAAGGGACCCAAAAATAGCTATTAGGTTGTTTCCTGCCACAACAGCCTCTTCTAACACAGCTGCAGAATATTCATGGGAACTTCTTGATAAAATCACCACAATATCATTAGCAGCAACTGTGTTTCTGTCTTGAAATGCTTATCAGAAGAGAAAAAGCAAGAAAAATTAAATTATATTAGAGCGAGATGTGAATATATTTGTTTCCTCATTCATTTTTATATTTCTGGCTGAAAAATATACAAGCTGACTATATGCATGTCTTTCAACTCTTTCTTGTTTTCACCCTGTTTTTTTTTTTTTTTTTTTTTTTTTTTTACTAAAGTCTATAGTTACTATAGCAGAAACTTTCAAAATAAAATCTAGTGAACTGCAGAAGAATTCATGAACTATAGCAATATCTGTCAATTCCACTACTGGAAGCTTTACGCTAACATCATACTGAGGGAAGACAGACAAGTCAGATGCAAAGTGAATCAACACAGCATCCACACATCTCACTGACTGTGTGTATATCTGATAAAACTTGTCAGATTTTTTCTATAACCAACCAACCTGTCATCAAGAGTAGAAAAGAAAATCCAACTGATTGGTTTGAGAGCCTAAACCCCACACTTTATAGCTGCTGCTTTCCTTGGCCATTCTGCAGAACCTTAAGCATAGCATTACACAGCATTTGCTGCTATGTTGTTTTAACAACCCTTTTGGCAGTGAAGAAATTATTTGACACGAAATATTGTGTGAAAATTCCTACCAGAGTAGTAGTCCCAGAACCCCTCTCTCAGGGTCATCTGATTGATCTGTGCTGTTGTCAGCACTAAGCCATCAGTGTCATCCAGTGACCATCGAGATTTGTCATGTGGCATGACAGACTTTGTCATGTGGCACAGACCTGACAAAACAATTTTGTTGGCTTACATACTTCTCTGCTTTATAGAAGTTAATATATACTCTTTTCTGCCATCAGAGCTTCCTCTTGTCTAGGCCAGATCTTGTGAATAATGGTATAGAAATGCATGCACAATATCAGAACCATTCTTCTGACATATAGAAAGTTTACGGTGATGGCATTTCACCATGAATAGAAGTCCTGGTGCAAACGCATTAAAACAGTAATACATTTGATATGTAATTTTAATGCATTTTTTAATTTGACTATGCACGCACTGCTAGTAAATATCTCTACAGATATAGGCACAATTCCAAGCATGGGTTTTAGTTCCATAATTTCTATAATCTTTAATCACAATCTGCCCATCATGATGAATACACATCACTTTGAACTCCTCTAGAACGTTTTGCAGACTCTAAGCGTAAGGCCCTTTTTCAGGAAACAGCTGAGCAGACATTTTAAAAAATTTTGAAGTTACAGTTGGTACCAAAATCTGTGCCAGACAACATGTTACTGCCACCTTCAGCTCCAGGTGGCATTCACTGGATGTGCAGATTAGGTGGTGGTGGTGAGTCAAGAGTTAGATGTTTTTGTTCTTCAGCCCCAGGACACACAGTATAAGAAGGTACCTCCAAAGAGTGTGAAATGCCTATTTGATCTCCACAGACCTGCATGACCTTACTGCAGACAAGACCATGGCGCTATGCAATAGCAAGTGAAAATCACAAGTTCTCCCCCTTCTATACACCAATGAAACCATTGCGTGTAGACTATGAGGATGCACAAAATGTGATGGTGTATGTGGTGCTGTGACCCAGTAGCCATGGCAACAACAGTGTAAAGACAGAGTACCTCACTGCTCATTTACATCAACAGCAAAATTGTGGTGATTTATGCTGGTCCCTTATCCACAAGATGAAAAGCTGCATTTCAGTTCTATGTTACAGTTCTAGTGGTTGCAAAGGTTAACAGTGAATAGACCAACAGTAGCTGTTGTTCTGAGAATCAAGAAGGAAAAAAAATCCCTGACAGAACTGTTTGCTTGTCTTTCATTGTAATGTAGACCTGTCAAGTCTCGTGTGATGAGCATCAGATTTGTTCTTTCAGCAACTGCTTTCTCATTCCCTACTGCGGCATCTCCAGTTCATGCATCAGCAGTGTGCTGTCATGTGACCTGACGTGTGACTCTGGTCTGTTGGGATTTTAAGGATTTGCAGAATCTGCCATGGTCGCAAACCCAAGTATCTATACAGCAGTGAAGAATCTTCATCTGTTGCTAATATAACATAGTTTACTCCATGACAAGATTCTATGTACTTTATCTGTCTTCTAGCCTGACAAGAACTCTCCACAGATTCTTTTTTCAATGGGTGTATCGGAGATCTGCACTTGAGACAGATCTTGTCTCAGTGCCACATCCACTATCAATTTTTAACTTAATTTCAGAACTTTATTTTGTTAATTTATGCTTGCCTTCTTGATGAAATAATGTTTTAAATTGGAAAGAAACATTCTTGAGATCTCTAATGACCATTTTCTTGCTCTCTACATTTCCTGTTTACCTAGTCAAAAGATCTCATACTTCTTTTCTTTTTAAAAGAAATATCTAAAGAAGACATACTTCAATATTTACATTTTACAATTATAAGCCAGATTTGAAAACATGGCAGACTTAGCCAGGGGGAACGACCTTTATTTCTTAGTGAAAGCATTACTAATCATTACTCCCTTTTTTTCTGTTCTCGGCATCCAAAGTCCAATCCCAGGATAAGTCAAACGGCACGCTAGCGTAAATGAAATACTGTTTTGTATAAGGTCAAGGGGTAAAAAGAAAGCTATTTGACTTTATGGAATAGAACATGAAAGAAACCATCATCAAGAGGTACAGATCTTTCAAAATGGCTAGAATTTTGCAGCTAGTAAGAACCTTTATTTTCTTAAATCAAAAACTGAAAGGATTTATATGTTGATCTAAGGCTTACAAGAAAGGAACTATGATCATTAGTTAACTGTATTTGCCTTATTATTCTCCATATTAACTCAGATTTCTTCTACTTCTGAATCTTACTTACTTTTTAATTTTACAGCATGGCCTACACTTTCAAAGGTTTGAAAGCACAGAGAATATTTGCTCCCAATATATGCACTGAACTTGTGAAATTACATTGCATCTATGTTATCTTTACGTATGTAGACCTCTGGTGCAAAATTGAGAAACAGCTTTGTTAATGTCTCCGTCATTCCAGAGTTCACACATCCAAAACAACTCACTTGGTTACAAACCAGCTGCCTCCTGGTGCCTTTATTATTACTACAAGTTTTCTTACATTTCATATGCAGCTCTGAAAGTTACTGTTTATCTTCTATGTGCTGTCGAATAGTGTTTTGGGCAAAACCCAAACTGTGTTACAAAGATTAAAAAATGTTCTAAAATCACACTGTTCTACATCTACATAAGTCAGATTGACTGCATGAACTATGTTATAGGCAGCAGGTTCATTCTAGGTTAGCTTTTGTGATGACTTATGTTATTTGAATAACTTTTTGCCATAACCTAAGGAAAATTAATACTTCTCTTATTTTCTTTAGTTTCAATTAGCAAGTAATAGCTAACTTGCTCTGTGAATCCCATGATCCAGCATTTGGTTTTTGGGAAAAAAAACCATTCCTGTGAGTGTAGGAAAAGCAAATGAAAAGGAGGTAGTATAATCAGTACAGCTGAAAATTTGAATTGATATTCATGACTACTCCTCTGATGTTTCTTCTACACCTGGTTAAAAGAATAAGACTAATTTTACTAAACTGGGTCCCCTGTATGTTAACACCTGGTGAAAATACATTAATTCATAGAAATTATGTTTAAAAGGGAGCTTCAAGTATACTGTGCTTCAAAAATGTTAATATATTGTCACCCAGTAATTAGTAATCAACAGAAACTGCTGCTTCATCAACACAGTGCTCTGTGGACAAGAGTATTCAGAAGTATCATCACAGCAGGCCATTGGACTACCATGCTTGAGCTACAAAACTTGTGTCTAGCACTATACTATTTAATTCTGGTCCATTTCTTTTTGATACCATCTTCAAAAGCCTCTGAAGAAGACAGAAAGAAAAATATGAAGTTTCTGCCAGACAACAAATAGGAGGCAAAAATGGGGTAATAAATGTATCATCTCTTCAACCAACACACAAAGAAAAATGACAAGGCCAGGCTGGATGGAGCTCTGAGCAACCTGGTCTAGTAGGTGGAGTCTCTGCTTAGAGCAGGCAAGCTGGAACCAGATGAGCCCTTCCAACACAAACCACTCTATGATTTCACAAAATCAGTGTTAATTGTGCATTTTTACGCATTTGAAAATAAAAGAAAGAAACAGATAAGTATTTTTTATGCAGATATGCTGCTTACTTTAACATTTGCACTAGAAGAAAATAAATCCCATGCTTTACAGAAGGACATATGACAATGTAAAAGTCATATAGCTTTATGTTCTATTGATTGTTGTCTGTATGGAGATTTTAGGTGAGAGACTGCAGCAAGCCTAGAATGATAAGATAAATACAAATATAATTAAAAGATGTGGATCCCTTTGTCTTGGGATAAATTTGGGCACTTGGCATCATTTAAGTCTTGTAATTTCTAATGTATTTGCAGTAAATCTACTTTAAAAATTTAATATAATAATAAATCCATAGTATCTATTTTCTAAATTCCCTAATCAAAAACTCCTCTGAATACTTGAATCTACTGTTTCAAATATCTATTCAGCTAAGGTTTAAAGTGACATTTTAGAAAAAGAAAAGTTTTATGGAAAACTATAATAGATTCAGAATTATGCGATATATTTATAATACTTTCTAAAACCAAGACCCCATGAAACAAAGCTGTCATAGGAGAAAAAGATTCTCTGTTTCTTCCCTAACTGCAATTGGTAACAAATATAATGTGCCCTGTATTCGGAGGGAAATGTGTTGCTACTCAGGATTTTTGGTAGATATTCACCTAAAATCAGTAGGAAGACTGAATTGCATGCACTAAGAAAACCCAAAAGTGACTCTTATTTGCTCATTTTTGTATACACCCATACAAATGGGTCTAAAATGCTGAGCAAATTCAAGATATCTACATGCCCACAACGGCAGAAAGAGCAACATGCTGTGTTTCATGCAGGAAGGAAGGGTGAGCTCCAAAATATGTCTTTGTAAAGGACATTGCCTATCTTCGTATTATAGTGGGGTAGGTATAAACAGCTGCAAGTGACATTAAAAAGTCTCAAAGCTAGAATGAAATTTCTTCTGGCATACGCTTTAACCCATATTCATGTCTCTGTGAAACAATTTACTTATGTCACAGCTTGGGTTCTTCACTTCATGCAATGTATACCACACGTGTAAAGCAGATAATCCACAGGGCAAACTGCTGTTTGCATGCTGCCTCAGCCACCACTGCTGCCTTGTCCTACCTTTTCCTCTGCCTGGGATGTATCCAGCTCTCAAACCTTGGGCAGACATTTCCAGAGTGAGTCACCCATAGCTCATCTTCACCCTTTCATTAGAGCAGAACATGCCAAATCTTAAATCTGGCTCCAACACCCTTTATACATTTTTCTACCCTTTGTATACTTGCCCTTTTGGGCCCAAGCTAAGTATGGGGTCTTCATTAGAGGATGGGGTTATGCAAAAAGTGCTCAGACAGGTATTCAAAACATCTTCTTGGACGATATTTAAACACCACCTCATAATGACTTCAGTACGGACTTCAGAAACGGCTGCCACCAGCCAGAAGCGATGTCCCATGTCCATGCGGGGCTACGGCCATGTCACAACAGCACGGCCCAGTGCTGCGCGACCCTGTTTGTCAGCCACCACAGAAAAGCCAAGCGAGGCAAGAGAAAGCAGGACAGCGGGATGAGATGAAGAGGCAGCCTAGGGACTGTCACTGTGCACAGCAAGGACACTGACCAGCAGTCCCCAGCCTGAAGGGCGCTCGGCGTCGCCAAGCCCCAGCGCCGGCTGTGGGCCACGGGGCACCACCATGGGAACACGACCAGCTCGAATGCGGGAGCGGGACAAGGGGACGGGAGCGGGGTAACGGGACGGGAGCGGGATGATGGGATGGGAGCGGGATGACGGGACGGGAACGGGGTAACGGGACGGGAGCGGGATGACGGGGCGGGAGCAGCCCCGCGGCGCGGAGCCTGCCGGCCCGCCCTCCCCCCGCCCGCAGAGGGCGCTGTGCAGCGCCGCGCCCGGACCAGGGTGAGCCCGGCCGCTCCCCCGAGCG
>VYZQ01065352.1:4857-16179 GCA_013400655.1 Mystacornis crossleyi
ATGCTTAGGTGATACTTCATATACTATTTTCTATAATGTAAGCGTGTGGTGGTACTCACATCTGTGTATGTGTGCAAAAGACAGCTATTATACCATTTTTCATCATCATCATTATCATCATTGTATAATATACCTGTATAACTTATACTCTGATTGAAATCGAGTACATATTTTGCCTTGTGGGAAAGGAGAGAATGTGGCAAGGGAAGGACAAGTTAAACGTGCTGGGTGCTTTTAAAGCTGATCTCTGAGACACAGCTTTTTAGGGCAGCAGAGATTTGGTAGGTCACCACAGTGGTCCCAAGCATGGCCACGTGGAGAGTGGGAAGAGAAGCCAGACAAACTTTTCAAAGCAGCTTATGCTCAAGGACACACACTCCCCTGCATTCTGCTGCTGCAGAGCCAAGGAAAGCATCTTCCTGGGTTTTTTTTCCCTCAGCTCTCGGGTCTCTGCAGCAGGGAAGAGAGTGGCATTCTCTTGGGTTTTTTGCTAGCTTCCTGTTCGTTAGCTTAAGCACAGAACCCTGGGACTCTGGCTTCTTGTCTTCTGGACAGCTCAGCAACACCCGAACACCGCGGCCCGGAGGGGCCCATGCTGAACCCCAGCTCCGGAGAGGAGAGGGCCACACTCGCAAAGGACTCTGAAATCTACCGAGGTTGTCTCCACAGTGAGAGGTTTTCTTATTTAGCATTATTCTTCCTTCCGTGCCTGCATGCACTCTGCTTGTTAAATAAATAATTTTTTTTTTCTTTTTCACTTTCCTCAGAGGAATTTCTTCCCACACCTGCGGGGGAGGGGCGGCTGAAGCCTGCCTTCTAAGGAGGAGACGTTCCTTCCAGAGCGTTTCCCTTAATTTGTCTCAAACCGGGACACCGTACCAGACACTTTGTTTGAAGTATTCCCAGTCAAAATAGCCCTCTGCTTGTTCTGGACCATAAACAAGGTCAGTGCTGAGTTTCACAAGCTCGGGGTTGTTGCATCCTTGGATGTCACGGTGGAGGCATGAGGCAGAGCCCTCAGTGCAATATAACATTGCACCTCCCACACACCCACGCAGGAGATCAAGAGGTCACATTTCAGGTCTGCAAGCTGTGACAGTGTCCCTTTCAGCACTATTGCAATGACACCTCTTACACCACCTCTCCTCATTCCCACTTAATGTGCTGTGGTACTCGCAGTGGTGTTGCAACAACAGCTGACAGGTTCCCTGCCTTTGCAGATCCACTCCTGTTGGGTTGCAGGTGCTTGCTAATGGAATAATGCTGTTGTTTTGGTGGCGCTCGTGTTTGTTTCTGCTAAATGACAAGCAGGAGCTTGTATTCTGCTTTCTGGCACTTCCTTTTCAAGCTTCACAGTTGTACTTGCCATTTCACCTTCTGAGTGAATCAAAGTTGTTCTCGCAGCTTTGTGAGATGGTGGCAGCTCAATCCGGGGGAAGGATGCGCGGCGGCGGCCCCGGCAGCACCTGGAACCCAGCAGCCCTCATTAGCCTTTCACGGAGGCAGCTCAGAAATCAATGGCAAACAAAGGGCAGTCGCCTGAAACTGGTCCCAATTTGGTTTCTGCTGATTGATCTGGCAGCTCCACTGGGGGAAAAAAAGTTATGATAGATCTCAATTATTTGTGGGTCCACTCTCTTCATCTCAGGAGTGCTTTTAGTCAGGGTGCAGGGAGATAAATGAAGGAGGAGAGGACCCATGTCTCTCCAGCAGTGGCTGTTCCTGTAAATCAGCTCTTACTGATGAGTCCAAGTGTAAATGAGGTACTGCTGAAATGCACAATTAGACATGCTGATCATCAGGGGAACTAGATACGAAGATTTCTGCACCAAACCCACAAGGTTAAAAAAGAAGATTTCTCATTATCAGGTACAAAGGTGAGGATTTAGATATTCTTCTGTTAAACAAGTTTGCTCACCAGCGCCTGAAGCCCAGAACAGCTCCAGCCCCTCCCAGGCAGGGCTCTGCCCTACACACCGGGGGTTTGTTCAGGGCTCTCGTAGCAGGGCCTGAACTTTCATGCAGCTCAGGTGCCTGGGAGAAGACTTTCTATTCAAGGAAAGGTGCAATTAATAGATTGCCCTCGTGCATGAGATCACAGCAACAAATATTAAAACTTAATCTTAATAATACAATTCCCCACCTTGGCACAGACAAAGGACATCTCATTTAGTGCAAGCTGGAAGAGCCCCTGTAGGGCAAGGCCCAGTCTCTGCCCAGAGCAGAACATTCCTGTTCCTGAGCCTCTGTATTTCCTAGTGGGTCACTGTGTGGTACCGAGTTTCCAGAGGACTTTGGCAGTGCTTTCAACACGGAGTTGGAAAGCAGCTCCAAAATACACCCAGACTAGAGCACAGTGGGATTGGAGGGCTGTGTGCTGTATGAGTTTACTTTGTTTGTTTTAGAAATCTTACTACAAGTCAGCCACAAAGCTTAAAAGATTAAATATAGGGAACATGGAAGCATGCCATGAAAAATAAATCAGATAAGGGCCTGCTTCTTGGTAGGAAAAATGGGAAAGAGCACAGTCGGTGTCACTTTTTGTTGGTTTTAGTGGTGGGAGTTGAGAGCTGAGAGTGAGGGTAAGAAGGGAAGAACATTACTTCAGAAATTATACATTTTACATAAATGATCTACCAAAGATCAGTGTTCTGCATAAGAAGTCAGAGATGAAAAAAATTCTACATATTTAAAACAGACTTAAAAGAAATAATTAGCCCTGTTAGTCTGGCATATTAAAGAAAGCCCATAACTTGAAACTGATCAGCTCTTGACACATCTTCATTTAGCATCCTACAGGCGTGCAGAATGTCTCCTCTTGGGTTACAGAAAATAAAGATACATGGCAGCCTCTGCGTGGGTGCAGAGATCACACTGGGCAAAGCAAAAATGAACAAACACATCTGTAATGTGGTGTCTAGAAAGCCTCAAAAAGTGTGTGGCTGGAAACGCCAGAGTAAAGCAGATAGAGGAAAAGTGCATTAAAAAATCCAGGGGAAAGGGAGAATCCTTTCCTGCAAGGAGTGATAACAAGACAGATTGGATGAATACTTTGAAGAGCTTCCAACCAGAAAGAATCACAAGAAGTTCAAAGCAGGAGAAACTGGGAGGTGAAGGTTAAATGTGAAGGGTCTTTACAGGAAAGATAGGAGCAACTTCAAGTGCAGTGAGAAGACAATCTGTCAAATTTTAAGGGTCTCACTTGTGAAAACACCTAGCGACAGTCATAGCTAACCATGGCCAGGCAAGCAAGCACGGGACCACAAAATTCAGGAAATTTAATGTGAAGATTAAAACTTGTCATGACAAACTCTCCAATGAGTGACATCTGTAGATTGGGTACCTGCCATTTAATCCACTAAAGTCAATGAATTTGACAAAGAAAACCTGTAGGTTGTGAGATTGCATGTACCTGAGCTGTTAGGCCCGAGACCAAGAGGATGCACATCACCCAAAGCTACAACAACAGAAAGCAAAAATCCTTCCCAGAAGCAAGAGGCCAGCTGCATCCATAGGAAAGTCACAGGGCTGTTCACCAGAAACACAAGGGTATGTCACGGAAAAGTTGAGTCCTGTTCTTGTCACCACCTGCAATGTTTCACAAACCTGAAATTAAGGGATTAAAAGAAGCATTGCAGACAAAGAGTGTAGATAGCACAGCCTGTAACATACGAAATGAGAGAAAGCTCTGTAACAGTGTGCTGGTTTGGGCTGGGATAGGGTTAAATTTCTTCACAGTGGCTGGTATGGGGCTGTGGTTTGGATTTGCTGAAAACAGTGTTGATAATATAGAGGTGCTTTTGTAGTTGCTGAGCAGCACTTGCACAGCATCGAGGCCTTTTCTGCTTCTCCTACTGACACGCTGGCAAGGGGGCTGCAGGTGCACGTGACACTGGGAGGAGACACAGAAGGGACAGCTGACCTCAAGCGACCAGAGGGATACCCAGACCATATGGCATCATGATCAGCATATAGAGCTGGGGAAAGAAGGAAGGGGGAATGTTTGGAGTGATGGTGTTTGTCTCCCCAGGTCACCATTTTGCACATGATGGAGCCCTGCTGTCCTGGGGATGGCTGAACACCTGCCTGCCCACGGGAAGTGGTGAATGAATTCCTTGGTTTGCTTTGCTGGCACACAAGGCTTTTGCTATTAAACTCTCTGTATCTCAATCCATGAGTTTTCTAACTTTTACTTTTCTGATTCTCTCCCCCATCCCACTGGTGGGAGAGTGAGTGAGTGAGTGAGTGAGTGAGTGAGTGAGTGAGTGAGTGAGTGGCTGCCTGGGGTTCAGTTGTCAGTTTGGGTTAAGCCATAAGAAACAGCAGAGGAGACAAGGGGCACAGGAGAGGTATCAGGTCTTGTTTTCACCCTTTGGCAAAATCACAGACAGCAGGAAGAAACCCAACTCTTCCATCAATCAGTTTTTTGTCAGGATTTTATCAGCCACTGAAGGACCAAGGGACACTGTAAATGAGTCCTCTGGCTGGGTGTGAAGGTGAGGACACCAGTCCTGGAGAGCTCACAGCCCTCCTGCAAAGGGACAGGAACCCTTAGAAATTCCTGTAGCTCGATGAAGTCCTGCTGGAGGTTCCAGCATGCACAACAGGCACAACAGCTGAGGCTGTCTTGAAATAACCTTCCAGAGTGCTCTGAGAGCCAGAAACACTTCACTGCGTTATTATAGGCACAAGAGAGTCTTCAGGAATGAAAGCGCCCATTGATGATGTGCCATGGCTGGGCAGGCAGTGATCAGAATCCCAAATCAAGCAGGACACTGAGGCAGCCAAGAAGATGCAACCCAAACCTCAGCAGAGCCAGATGTCAATCACAGACAATTTAATTATGTCTGGAGAAACCAATCACAAAGGCAGTAAAGCCAGCTGATTATAAGCAACAGTGAACAAGCTGACAATGAAAGGGGTAAACAGGGAAATTTAAAAATTGCAAAGGAGGTTGAAGTAGGTCAGTGTGTTCACACCCAGCCATGCAACTCAAAACACTTGCTAAAGAAAGTGCATTGCTCAGATACAGAGTAATTATCACAGCTAGAGCAGTGGACATGGTCCTTTCCAACCTTACCCTTTGTGTAATTCTGAGAGAGCAAGGACCTGAAGCATTTACAAGCATCATCGGTATTCCTCCTCCTTCGCCCTCCTATGACTACAATCAGGCTCATGCTACAGGGCAAAATGCAGGTGTAAATAAATAATAGGACTTTGCCAAGCTGTGTCAATGACTACAAAACGTTCCATGGTCTGTAGTTCCCACCTTCACAAGTTTCTATTTCATTAGGATGGCCGTATTTTCACTCTTAAACTATAATCCATCAAACAGTGTGACATCTGTTGATGTGCAGCACAGATTTAACATGCTTGGTGAAGCTGAGAGGATGATCAAGTGTCTCTGCCTTTGGAAAGCTGCTAATCTGAAAAAATTGAAAGAGAACAAGATGTCCACAGGGAGAACTAAAGAGAGGAGACGTGGTGTGTCACCCAAGAAATACAGGCTCATGTAGCTGTAGTCTGTAGTGGGCTTCACAGCAAGGCTGGGAACCACTTTGGACAGATGTGCCAGGCCATGTAGGTCAGTGTACATTCTTTTGATGGTCATCCCCTCACTCTGTGGCATCCTAGTAGAAACTGCACCTAAACCACTACATTACAGAAAAGGAAAAGACAGGGAGTAGCACCTTGGCAGGTAACCGTGAGTGCCACTGTTAGCAGGTTGGAAGTCTGCATGAAAAATTATGTCAATTCAAAAGAACAGCCAGCATTCCATCTGGTACTTGTCAGTGTGTTCAGCTTGAGGAGATAAAAATTATTTAGAGAAAGCAGAAGCCCCCCATGTGAACATGATAAGGCCTAATGTGCTGTACCCCCAGCAAAAAGGGGAGAGCAGGGAAAGAAATGCAGCCAAAACGGAAATACTGTAACAGCAACAAACCCTCAAAGTACAGGATGGTGTAACTGATCCCCCACACGAACATTCAGTCATTTAGGGAATATTCATGTAAAGTGTGGGCACAGTATTTCCCACGATGCTGCAAAGGAAGGAATGGAAGGGGGAGTGTGGGAAAGCACTTTGCTGTGACTCTGCTTGCTGACATTGAAACGGAGAGAAAATAGCCTGGAAGTTCCGGGGTGGACAGGGAGAAGGACCTCTGTGTCTACCCTGAAAGGCACTCAAGTCAGGGCTCTTCACCTCGAGGCAGCTGACTGAGGGGCTCAGATCAGGGCTGTGAAATCCCTCCTGATGCTGCTCCTCATGTGTCCTGGGTTACAGTGTATTCTCTTACCGTCTTCATGAGCTGTTGAAACCAGGTGTAGCAATGTTCCTTGCCGCCTCCCTCCAGACTATCTCCTGTTAATGGGCCCAACAATGCCTTGCCTCATGACCCATCATCCCACTGTGAGCTGCTCTGCCCAGGGGGCAGGAGCCAAGCATTCCCACCTGGATATAATCTGGGGTTTGGAACAGCACAGGCAGCTTTTTCCACTGGATTCCGGGAGGAAGACCCCTCTGCAGCATCACTGCTTCAACAGAACCATCACTCCAGGAGGACTGCAGCCACCACTTAATCGGACTGCTACCAACTCCCTGACTGTCAGGGGGTCAGGTTGTATTCTGACTCTGTCCGTGGGTTGTTTTTTTGTTTGTTTGTTTGCTTTTTGTACTATTGCATTTATTTTACTTTTCCTCTTAAAATTGTGTTTCTGACTTGGAGTCTCTCACAAGTTTACTTTCAAACTGGTACATCATGGCATCCCGAGTGTTCCACCACTGCTCATGCCCAAGTACCCCAGCAATGCTCTTAAGAAATAATTCATATCTGAGGCACAGGAGATCTGTGGAGTTACGCAAACAGTTTACAGACTTTTAATGTCAAGCTGTGACCACACGTTACCCACAGCTTTTTTAAGTCCAATCTGCTGGGATTTTATCACAGCCGGAGTATCACTGTCCTTTCCAACTACCAAAATCTGACTTCTGAAAAGGCCTCCATCTGTCTCCCATCTTACTTTAATTTACTAAGTTGTGCCATATCCCCATCTGGCTATTGGCTGGAATTTTGTTTTGTTTTGTCCCCTTGAGTTATTCAAGGAGACACAGAGCTGGCTGAGTACATTAGATCATTATGTCTCTTAAAGTAGTTGTTGGATTTATTTGAATAGGGTTTAGCAAGATTAAGGATGTTTTCTTTAAATTGCTATAGTAGCCTACAATTTTCAAATGGTAATTTTGTCCATTATATTGATTTGTATTTAAAGGACTTTGATGTTTTTTACTACAGTACCAAGAAGGCAGTTAAGCAATGCTCCTGTGAAAACCAACAGTTTTAGAAATTTGTTCAAGCCTGAAATAACAGATGCACAAATCCCATTAAAATTCGATGGAAACTGACCTCGCACCTCTGTAAGTTGGTTGAAAAGCTCATTTATAGAACTTCCAGAAGTAGCTTTACACACAACTGGTGTTTCCTACCAAACATTCTTCATAGAACTTCACATATTGTTATTTTGGGGGGAAAATAATGAAAGTGCATTCCTGACACAGCGTTACTGACATGGAAAAGTGGCTCAGCCCTTCCAAAAAGTGCTTCAGTCCTTTCCTTATCTGTCTTTGTCTCTCTGAAGTGTTGCTACCTGTGCTGATTGTATCAACAAGGTACAGAAAGAAGCCTCAGTGTAGTTTATCCTTCTATCACCTCAATTCCACCTCCAGCCACATCCATTATTTCATCTGAAAAAAAAAAAAAAAAAAAAAAAAAGAAATCCTGAGCTTCTGTAGCTCTAAGGAGCTTTAAAGGAGCCATCCAAGATTCCTTTATCAGAGGGGAGCAATTGGATGGAGGGCTGGTTACTCCGGATCCCATCCCACTGATGCATCAGCTCCATGCCCAGAGAATCACCGCTGGTGCAACACCAGCAGCGGGTGCAGGCTGTACCTGAAGTTGCTCCAGCATCTCCTGGCTGTCCTTGTGTCTCACTCAGGCGGATGGACATGGCTTATGCCACTAACTTGCTTTCATATGAACCCAAGGAAAGCTAAAGGTGTGCCTCTCTTTTCTCCCTCTAAAGGTCAAGGTGCTGACCCTTCTACAAACCCACTACCCTTTGCTGTTTATCCCCATCTTTCCGGCTTTGGCCGTGCTTGGCATTGACCCCCTGGCACAGTTTGGGTCAGTGACCAAGCACTGGCTGCGTGTAGCCCCCTTCTACCCTCTCTGGCACACAGGGAAGGCCTAAGATGAGCTGTCAGAAAAGAATGCTTAATTATTTGCTGCCTGTCTCCCGCACGAAGTTCTGCACAAAAAGTATGGGATTTTATTCTCCTTTCTGGTGGGAAGAAGATGGGGGGAACAAAGTACTTAGAAACCCTTTCTGTCCCAATCATGCTTCATCTGTCTAAATTATTTAGTCATTCACTGTGCACACTCACAACAATAATTACAATAATAATAATACTTTAATGAAATACTGGAAAGAGAAACTAATTAATAAGTGTTATAGTACCCTTTCTGCATGTTTTCTAAATGGCGGAATCATTGTCTCTGTGCTGATGGCAGGTGAGTTCAGCCTCCCCTCAACATGTAACTACCATCAATTTTAGAATCTGTAAAGTGTAAAGTATTCAGTAATTTTTCCTCTCTGTCTCTTTGTATGCATATCCTAATACACGCAGAGACTCCACAGCTCACATTTTTGTAAGAATACAAGCAAATATCCTGCCCCAAAAGTTAAACTGAACCACAGCTCAGCAGCAATCCTTTCAAAGGTTTTTCAATGGCCTGTTCTCTGCCTTTGAACGCATCTTTGGCATTCAAGTCCTCGGAAGAGAGGCATTTACTAGTTTGGATCTGAGGCATTATCTGGTGTGTGCTCTGGATGTTTTAGGATCTGTGCGACCACACATCACTGCACATCTCATAAAATCAACATTGCTGTGCTTCTGTACTCACAGCGCAACTCTGATCCAAACTCAGCTCCTCGTATTGACAGGAGTTGGCTTTGGGGTGTCTCACCTACAATGATGCCCAGTCTAGCCAAAAACACACGGACTAAGACATCTACTATTTAAGTCCTGTCTTCCTTGCTTTAATATGAAAGAAACCCTGACATTTTATGATGGAGCAGGAATCTATCTGAATGTCTTTGTCTGAAATTTCCTCTCCCTCCACTGACATGCAGTGTCTTGCAACCCATGTGATTGTCTTCATCCTATCCAAGAAGGGACTGGGCTATAGCAACACTGTAAAAAATGTAATGAATTTTGAGAGAATTACTCTGAAAGCAGAGAAAAGAAGATGAAAAGCGCTTTGAGATGTAAGCTGTTACCTAAAACCTCTGCTGTTATTTTTAATACTTTAGTAGTCATCACTGTTGATAACGATGGAAATGCTTCCCAGGCTTAGAAAAGGTCATCCTTTCTGCTGCAATACAATCTCTTTTTGAAGGCTGAAGTCTTTATCCCTCCAGCTCTGTGTTGAATAACTTGAGCTTGCTAAGGAAAAAAGACTAATTCAAGACATTTGTTGATTTTGAGTCCAGCTAACCTCAACAGTTTTTAAACTTACAACCCAATTTAACCAAATGTGACAGAGGGCCAAAGATGTCCAAGATGGACATTTCCTGTGGGTTGCACGAAAGCAGGAAGGTGGATGGAAAAGACCTTATTAATATTCCCAGCTGATGGAAAGGGTACAGTGTAGGCATAACTGCTATTGCACAGTACAAATTCCTCCTGGGTGCTCAGCCTTAAGCCATGAATCTGTAGAAAACCAGGTCTCGCTGGATCTTGTCTTCAAATGCTTCTTTATTATTCTCTCTTGATAGCAAACCCAATAACCTCCTAAGTAAAGATTTGAATTGTAGATGACAATATAGCCTGTGCTAGCTTGTAAAATGAAACTTTGGTATTATTCATGGCTCACCAAGCCTATAGGGTGTGGTATGGCCTTACCCGAAAGCTGCCAGATTTTCTCTGTGGTGGCACATCTGTTGCCCTGTTTTCCTGTGCAGTGGGAGAGGCACTTGGAAAACAGCTCATTAGTTTATTATTGTTATCTTCACCCTTTCTGACTGTCTCCGTCTCCAGCTTAACTCAGTCTCCTTTTGCTTTGCCTCATCATCATCTACTTTTTAAGCTGCTCAGCACACAGTTTATGTGCTTGTCCTTTGCCCAAGCAATGCCAGCTCCTCCCTATGACAAGTTCTTGGGCCTGTAAAGATGTTTGTGTGGATCCAACTACTGAAGGAAGTTTTACTTAACAAAACCAGAAATTATTTCTAAAGCTCCTCTGGAAACTGGTTGCCAACAAAAAGATTGGTTTTTGATTCTTTAAGGAAATGGTATTCAAAGTCCAAACCTGTCCATGTTAACTTCAGTTCATGAAGCATGAGAACTTTTAGTTCTACATGCTGGGAACTGACTGTGAGGCAGCCAAACTCACTTATCTATGCCCTGTCTATTTCAGAGGTGACTAGAATTTGTTGAAATTAAACCTACAACAAAAAGGTTTAGCAAATATTAATTTGTACTTTATGGGAAATTAGGTTGGATTTGCATCTCAGGCATTTTTTTCATATCTAGTTATAGTCCTAAAAATGACACAGCCCCAAAGTTTGTAGACACAGCACTCTCTAAATGAACAGAGGAGAATTATTTCAGAGAGTAAATCAGAAATTCATACACGTGAGTAAGACCTGTGTGTCTGGACCAAAAGGCTTAGTACAGTGTTCCCACGCTTCCAGTCAACCAGCTATCATTCCTGTGACTCCAGGGCTCCCCAATAAACTGCCTGCACATCCTTTAGGGATGGTCTATGTTCACTGAAATTTTTGACCTGATAATTTAGAAAAGTGAGTTAATGTGAGAAAATTGTGCCCTACTCATGAAAAATTTCTGGGTGAGAGGGAGGGTCCACAAAACTGATGGGATCCATTACTCAGTGTCTCTGAAAGGGATTCACCTGGCTCTGCTCCCAAGCCTTCCCTTGTAAATCATATCACTCACAACTCAAAGAAGCCTCATTTGCCAAACATGTTGAGTGGTGGCAGCAGCGCTGTGGCAACTTTGGTTCCTTCACAGTTTAAACCCTAAACCAGGAGAGCCAAATGACACTAAATATCCACTTTTAGGTGACTGCAGATCAGTGAGGGAAGGGTTTCCCAGCAAGCCACAGGCAGCTCGTGTGGCCGCCAGTGATTTATTCCCTTCCCACTGCTATCGACCCCACGAAACACCCACCGCTTCTTCGAGATGTGGTAACGCAGCCATTGCGGCACATAAAATATTGACGAGAAGTAATGTTAAAAAAAAAA
>VYZQ01065356.1:0-20505 GCA_013400655.1 Mystacornis crossleyi
AATGACTTGGAGAGACCCCCAGAAGAATTAATAATTTTGCTTTGTCAATAGAAAGGCAAAAGCCAGCAATCATGTTACAAAGTAGATTGCATAAATTGGTCAACTTTCAATGCCTCTTTCCCTATAACATCTTAGGAAGAGGAAAAGATTTCTAGTGTCATATCATATTTTTAATTGATGCAGACCACATTTTAGGCAAGCTTCCTGACCATTCAATTACCACATAAATATGAATGTGCGTATCTCCCCTCATATCAGCATCTTGCTTTTTTTGTCATTGAGAAAAATATATTAATGGCTAAGAGCAGCTTTTTGTTTGAATAATGACTTAATCCTTCTTTGAATTTTAGATGGTGGAATAAGCCCTTTCTTTAAAAGTCTGCAGTTTCCCTGGAATACACCAACTACTTTTACTCAAGGGAAAAAAAAGGCAAATGGGAGAATTCAAACCTCAGCACCTGATGGAGTGCTTCTGTGGTTTACAAATCTGTTTAGGGAGGTGAAACATTCAAGTCCTCGGCTGTCTTTTGTTCAGAAGACTGTGATTGATGGGAGAGAGGAAAAGGCCCAGTGGTGTGTGATTTAGTGTAGATCAGGCTTGTTTTTCCTGCCTCTCCAGGTGGAGGTGATCCTTGGCAGGTACATACTTCAGGTGTACAGGATCACTGAGGAAAGAAGCATGCCTACCTTCTTTTGACACAACCATAAGAGAGGCAATAGATCTGAGTGAAAATGAATTCTGTGCAGGGCACTAATGTTAATTGTTCAAGATGGAAATTAGTTATGGGATTCCATGCTAGCTGTCATGCCTCCTCCATTCTCCACTCCAAGCCATTCCTCTTACAAGAAGTTCTGTTGTCTCACTTCATTTTTCAGTGGTAGGAGGATGGAAAACCCATTTTCTAGATAGTCAGTGAATTCTAAAATATCCTGCTGCCCTATTTTCCATTGCTTTCCCAAACTTTGCACACCTGACATCAAAATGGTTTTGATCCAGCTCAAAAATCAGTAACACTCTAGTCAAAAGGATAAAAATGGTGGGCAACAGCATTTAAACCAATCACGAGAGGTCTCTGATAGTGTATGAAGATGTGGTTCAAAAGCCAGCCCCTAGGCCCTTCTCATGTTCTTAAGGGAAGCTCCTAGTTCAAACAGGCATTGCAGCTCAAATCACTTTTCTATTTTAGAATAAAAAATAAAGGCAATACCATACTCCCCACAGCTCATTTCTGAAATAATTTAGACTTCAACTCTGACTACTTAACAGGAGTTTGGAGCATGACAGGGAAGGTGAGAAAGTGGTTTGAGGCTGGACCGTGTTTCAGTGTAGCATCCCAGTCTGTATTTCTATACTGAGGTGCACAGAAGGGCTCTGCCAGTGGTGCTTACGAGACAGAGATTGCTGTTAAAACTGTAGACAGTTCTGAATCAGCTGTTAAAAAATCAACTTCCACTAGATGGAAGGCTCTTCGTTCTGTTTGCTCCCGCTATCTTCCCCCACCTCACTGAATCTAGAACCTGAAAACCACTGTACTTTGATTGCAGCCCCATGTCACTTGGAAAAGCACTTACACTCCATAGACAATTCACTCTGCAAGGACCATCTTCTCTGTCTGATTTTCTAAGGGTGTACTTAGCATATCTGTCTCAAAAATCCAAATTGATAATTATTAGCTCCAAATGATATTTATGTTGAAGTTGAAAGCAAGAAAGGTATCAGGCTTTTCACAATAATAATTTGTTTCTCCCAAGTGAATTTCTCAAAGTATCTATGACTTTCTATCCCTTTCACTGTACAATAAGAATCTATTACCATTTGTCTTGCTAGAGAGGAAAATAATCTATGTTGTTTATACAGTTGGAATGGTGCTGGTAGAGGAATGTGTAAATAGATATGCTTGTATTTTCTGCCAACAGCCTTTGTGCAATAAAAGGTGCAATACTGCAATAGTTGTGCTGTAACAAAAGGACCCGTTTCATTAGAGTGGAAGGGTTTTCCTGTTAGTGGAATAAGATTTAGCTTAATCATCTTTATCAAATTGAAAAAAATTAAGTCAAGCAAGTGCGACACAGATCTAGAAACAGAAAAACACATTAAGAAAATCCAGAAATTAAGAAAATGTTTATATATCTTCTGGGACATTGGTGTAAACTTGGATTCCTAATTAAATACATCATTTTGAAAAGCAAAACACATTATTCCATAATAGTGTACGGAGAAGTTTCAGCATAATAGATAGAAGTCAACAGAAGCCATATGGAAAATTAATGGGATTGTCTCGCTTTGTTGCCCATTATCATCTTGTTCAAGTTCCATATGGTGATTGAGCTCTATTTACATGACTTTGATGTGTAGGCAACTATGTTATTGAAGCTGTTAACCAATTAATAAAAATCTACTGACATAGGTGCTGATTCTACTGTTCACTGTTGTATTTGCATTGGAAACTGATTTGGAAATTTTTGTTCTCTGTTCTGTTCCGATAATAATAATGTCCCTTCTGTCCTGGAGTGATTTTATTATGATATTTTATTCCGTTATCATCTGTTTTATGCCCAGAAATGGCTGCTGTAGCTTTAAAATGGACCCCGGGGGGTGGAGTAGGGAGCATCTGGCTCCGTTTGGTTCAAGCGCTCTCTCTCTGGGTGCTCAGGCTGCAGCATGGACCGGGATGCTACATTGTTCCTTTTGTTGGATTAGTATTTTGCGAGCTTGAAGCAAGAATTCTGTTTTTTCTTTCCCTTCCCCTAGCCTGGTGGCTGTACCAGGAATACTCTTGGCAAGGTTTTTTTTCACTTGAACTGTTTCGGCTTTGGGGTTTTTTTTCAGTCTGGGAAGCTGGCGGAGGGCCATCCCGAATGCGAGACCTCAGACAAACTGAACCAACATGAGAAAGGACACTTATACCCACCAGTTTCGCCTGCTGTGAGGAAGAGACTAATGCCAGGAAGGTTCCCATCGATTCTGCCTGAGCAGCTGCACAAACTCCTGTGGCTCCCCTCCTGAGACAAAGAGGGCAGCCGCCATCTTTGCCTCCCAGCCAGGTGGTCTGGTCGGGGTGGGGGTTAAGGTTTTGAAAATACAGTATCTAGCATTTATTCAATACTTTTCTGTGCCTTGAAGGCACCCTTTTGGGTTTTTTTCTTTGTTAATAAACAGTTTGGGGTTTTTTTTCTCTTTCACCCACTGGTATTCATTTCTCATTGGCAAAAGGGATTACTACAGCTGTTCTCTTTAGAATGATTCAAAGGAATCTACTCCACAGAAAGGTACTGTAAAGTAAATGAGAGAAACGAACTGCCAATTCTTAACGGGGAAAGTTTATTAAATGGGAACAATTAGGGTCACCACGGCGGGCTAGCCAAGTCCCTTGAAGAAAGGGACCACACTGAGTGCCTGACCACTGCTGAGCAGAGCGGTCAGAGACCTAGACATGCCGAAGACATTCCTTTTTATATCCCCCTCTAAGCACCACCCCTCTTCCAACAGTCCTCCCTCTAGAGGTGTGTTGATTGGAGTATTTTGGTTCGGTGTCCTGATAATTGGTCCATCAGAAAGGGGTGATGCCAGTACATCGAATGATTGGTTGTCCTTCTTGTCCAATTGCAACTCTTGGTTATTCTTCCATTATAATTTCCTGATGTCACCCTTTTGCTAGAAAATCCCTCTCGTTCCTGTCAATCCCTAATGCTAATACAGAGAATAAACCTGACACTGCCTTCTCCCTAGAACCTCATTAACACCCAATCAATTCTGACTGTAACTTTAATAACATACCAACAATTAATCATGACTCTAAATTAACGATGAACTGCAAATGTTCAAACCTTTAACTGCTTGGGCCTACAAAAGCCAACTCTCCTTGTTTCTTCATAACAGTAAAGCACACCTCTATTGGCCAGGCCGGGAGCATGCAGGGGTTAACATCTCCATGTGCGTGTCTGACATGGTCATCTTACAGAGGTTTTTTATATGTTTAAAAGTTTGTCATTCTATGTTTACAAGTTTGTCTTTCTACGTTTACAAGTCCATCATCCGCCCTTGCTTTTGTCACTTATCGAAAGTTAGAGTCCTAAGGGGTCTTAAAGGACTTGTGGTTTTCTTATCTTAGGGTTACAAACACAGCACACTATTCTTAATATACTTACCACATCTATTTTGCTAATACACAATTCTACTATTACACACTTTGTTGCTATATTAGTTATACTTAATCTATTATTGTGTATTGATTATGTTCTCATTCTCCTATTACATTTTTCTAACCTTTTGTGACAGTTCCTCTGTTTGTCGTTAAAACGGCAGTTAGCATGTATCTTCCTACTGATTGCTTAGCCCATAGGGGTTAGGCCCTGGTTCTGCAGACAAGCAGTTAGCCAAACCCATTAGCTCGCATTCCGTTCTGTTATCATCCTAGTCCACATGGGTTTGTTTTTTTCAAAAGCAGTTAGTATTAGGCATAGCACTGCCTATTCACTTATCATCATAGCCCCTTTCCAGGGCTAGGCGTCTTGTTTTGCAATAGCAGTTGCAGTCCAGCATAGCAGCCAACATGCAACTTTTAAAAATCTTTACTTTATACTAAAGCACTTATGTTAAAGGAGTTCTATGTTCATGTATTAAAGGAGTCCTGTGTATCAAGAGGAAACACTCATTACAGAGTGTTTTCTCCTGCATTTGTCTCCAAACCAACACAGTTTCATATAGAAACTGCATTCACAATCATGCTTCTAAATTGTCCTTATTGAGAGGGAGCTCTTGATACAAACTGATGCAAAACTTTGGTTGAACCAACTTTCAGGTTGAACCTGAAACAAGCCAGTTCTTCTCAGTCCATAACATGGGGACAAATTCTCATTAATGAACTCATGTCAGAAAGCAAAGTTTAAGTCAGTGCATTACATGTAATTCTGGTAAAGATGAGGTAGAAAGAAACTAATGAAAGGTTTCCGGACAAGGGCTGATGAAAATGATGAGAAGAACTTGATTTTGAGATTGTCAGTTGTTAAAACTTTCAGAAAGGGATCACAACCAAGTTTTACACTTGGTTGAAGACCAGATCTTTTATGGATTCCATTAAGATCTTCCTGAGGAACACGTTTTGAAATGTCTTCCTTCTAGGTAACATGTAGCTTTTTGGACACATCTGGTGTGCGTTGAGAGGCTCGGAATATCGCTGCTTTGGGCCAGTATGCTTCTTTCTGAAGCCTGTGCTTGTGGAAAGTATTTCTCAGAAAAATCTGTAATCTTTCTCCACTGATCCTTACTTATCTGGGCCCACCAGGAATTTCCAGCTGGGCCTACCAAAGCAGCAAAGATATTTGTACAGCAGTGCTTCCTCTGGGTCATACCACATGACTCTTGTAGTTATTCTGTGCCTCATAATTAACTTGTTTGATATGAGAATATGAGTGATCTGCCAGAGTAAACTGTTTTGCTGCTAAATTTGGTGATGCTAAGCAAGCAAATGAGAAGTTGGCCCATATTAGCTTTTTTTTTTTTAAAGAGGGAATGACTTTGAAAAGAGCCTACGGTTTCACAGGACTGCTATTACCATGGCTCACTAGTGATAATTATTGTTTGAGGAAATTTGCTGTTTGAGGAAATCCAACTGTGAGTTCATAAACACGTCAAAACAATGGAGAAGAAAAAAAAGTCGAACAACTTTTCAGTCCCTTAAACATTGCTTTTGATTTACAACTTTTCTTCAGTGTTCAATTCTATTTTGTAGCAATGAAAGGCTCTGACAAGTTGCCTGAATGGGGGAAATATTACACAAATAAGCTCAGATAAAAAGCAGTTCTTTTTTATTGATGTATATTATTCTTTACTCTAAGAGGTAAAACAGGATTTTTTTTCTCCTTTTAAATTAATGTTTTTACTTTACTATCCATACAGTACTACTGCACTGACATTTTAGACATTTGAGATGCATAGAAAGAATACTGGAGGTTCCACTGGATCTGTGTGTTTATGTTGCTGATACGTTATACATTGTAAAAAAAGACACAGTGATCCATACTAAGTAATTTTTCATTAGAGGGCTCTCATTCACAATTTTAGAGCGGTAACTTTTAGCAATAGTGAATTATGTTCCTTAAGTATACCTGTTTATAAATTATAGCTTTAGAGATGCCAAATAGCGTGCATTTGGTTCTGGTTCATTGGAAATGAAAGGCTAGATTTTATGCACAGTGTAGAGTCAAAAGGGGTAAACCTTCCCATAGAGTACTCTCTTATTTTGAACAGAAAGAAAAGCTGCATGATTTAGTAAGCTTAACCTGGTGAGATGTCCCAGCCTTACCTGCAAACATAACCTTGTGTGCTAGTTTGAAAACAGTCTAGTTTTTGGTGGGTGGGAACAAGCTGCTTGAAGTTTCTGCTATGGCAGACACAGAGCCAGTCACTGAAGGCTCTGACGATGGGCAGGTTACTAGCCCAATTAGAGAAGTTGGTAACGCCCCTGTGATGACATATTTAAGAAAGGAAAAAGTGTTGGAAGCTCTCTTTTCTTCCCCCAAGGTGTGGTGAGGCAGACGCTGGGGCCCATCCCAGCGGGGGCCACCAGGGGCTGCATGGCTGGGGTCATCCCGAGGCTGGAACCTCGCAGCTGGAGCCCTCTCGAGGCTGAGACCATGCGGCTAGGGCCACCCGTGCCAGTGCTGGCAGGGACCATGTAGCCAGCAATGAAAGCACAGCGAACAATTCCCCAATATGGAGCACAGACCAGATCAATCTTTTCAGCGTTGTGAAGCTCTATAAGAACTTTTCAGCTGATAGAACCTGAGAACAATAATACCTACAGACAACAATTTTCTTCTGAGCCAGAGAAAAGGAAAAGTGAAGACACGTGAGGAAAAACAACATGGTGGCACTGAGGTCAGTGAAAGGAGGGAGGGGGAGGAAGTGCTTCAGGGAACAGAGCTGAGAGTCTTCTGCAAGCTGTGGTGAGGACTATGATATAACAAACTGTATCGCTGTAATTCATGAAGTGCATGGGGGGATGCAGAGATCCAATCACAGCCCGTGAGAAACAGTGCTTATGCTGGTGCATGTGGATGCTAAAACGCTGTAATCTAGTGAGGAACTCGAACAGAGAGAGAAGACCCTTGCTTCTAGAGATAAAGAGAACCCTTGCTTTCAAACTAGAACAGCTTATCCTTAAAAGATGAAACCTCATGAACTAAAATGACCCATGCTAGGCAGTTGTGGGAAGACTTCTCGGCCCATGGACTCATGTTACAGCAGGTCAGGCGGGCTGCTGGTTATGAAAACTAAAACCATGCTGGAGAAATTCATAAAGAACTGTTTTCTGTGGGAAGGACCCCACAGCACAACAGAAGAAAGAACTCCTTTCCCTGAAAGAATTGGAGAAAGATTCTTAGAAAAAGAAAGACTGACCAAATGCCCATGTTTTGTCTCCTTGCGCTGTTGGTGGGAAACAGGGAGGGGCTGTGAAGAAAACAAGTGTTCTAAAGGTTTATTTTAGTTTTCATTACCCTTTTTGCTTTTAATTCCATTAATAATAAATTTTCTTTATACTGTTCAAGTTTTGAACCTGTTTTGCCTTAAAGTGTTTTTCTCCTAGTCCTTATCTCAGCTCATGAAGTTTTTCATTTTAATTTCCTCTCCTCTGCTTAGCTATATGTAGTATTGTGTTTCCCCACTCCTTTGCCTGCCCTTCCCACATTGTTTTCCCTTCCCCGCACCTAGTCCTGACCACTCCCTCGGGTTTTCCCTGTTGGTCCCAATACCCCAACTCCACCCATGTACCGTCCCTGCGCCCTGAAAACATTAGTCCATGTGCTCTCTCATCCCCATATAAAATCCAGGGCCCGTGCCATGTGGCCCTCTCTCTGCCTTGGGGAACCAGCCCATCACCACGTGAATAAAGATCCTCTGAGGTCCCCATGTGGGAAGCCTTCTTGCCTCCTTTATCGCCGCCATGTTGTGGAGCCAACAGCTAGCCAGGGCACCATGCTGGGCAGGCAGCCCTGCTGCGCTCTCTGGGAAGGTCTGCAACTTGCCATACCATTGCAAGAAGCAAAAAAACCGCAACAGCTCTTGCAGAAGAAATGAATGAATAGGGTTTTTTTTGTGAGCGCCTAGCACTTAGCCAGCGTCAAACCTCGACACCTTGCTGTTTGCATAAGGTCAGCTGGCCTCACTGCTATCTCAGAGACACACTGTGCAAACCTACTGCACCTTGAGAGGAAGCAGAGATGATCTTTTACCACGTAAAAACCTGCAGCCTGATGCTATCCCACTATTTTATCAGTAAAACTTGCTTCAAGTGACCAAAGTCTAGTTTATACTTACAGAATCCTGATCATCTATTAGCACGGTTAAAATAAGACAAGAGGTACACATCTTGCACAGGCATTGTGCCAAAAGGAGATGAACAGCTGAGTTGGCACTGAGGTCTTCCAGCAACAACCCTGAGGTCCGTAATCGCTGCCCTGATTTGAATGTGATCAGGAGCTTCCTCTTCCAAATTTCTAAATAATCTCCTTTTACTGAGCTCACTTGCCACAGTTTGAGGTTCATGTAAAGCCACCTCGAAACAAGCTGTTTACTCAAACATGCAAATGGATGCAAAGGGGATGAGGTGCAAAGGGGAGAGTTTCATGATGCCTGAAGATTATAGAAGTACATTGGTCCAGCAAAAAATCTGGACTTGCCTCCCCACCCCTCCCATTTCTGCTACTACTCTGAGGAATTAAATGTCACTCTCAGCAAGGATCTCACCATGGTCTTCTCCATCTGAAAGTAAGCACCCTGGAGTCTTGTATCATTTGGGAGCTAATTAAGAAAGTGGCAAAGTCAATGGAAAGAAATCTCTTTAAAGACCAAACTAATGCTAGAGAAAAAAAGCTCTTTCTGAATTCTGTAGGATGAACTTTAACACTTTATTCAGCCATGAACTTCACTTCTACATTTCATTTTAAGGTGGCAGTTGGCTGCAACTGGAGATGAGTAAAATAGTTTTGTTTTAAATCAGTAAGATTTATTGTAAGCTCATTCCTTGGACATGTTCATGAAGAGGAAAGAAGCAGCAGCATTCTTCAATTGCTCTTTTTAGGTTGCAAAATGTTAATTCAATAAAAATGAAAGCATAAAGAAATGCATTTGAAATGGAAAAGGTCTATGCAAAGCAAGGCCAGAGCATTCAGGTTGCATACATAAAATCTCAAAGGCATGATTGTAAGGGAATCTGGGAACTAGGCAGTCTGTGTAGTTTTGCAGAAGAAACCTGTGAGACAGACTTTGAAGTAAAAACCACAACATTTGGCTTTTTGGGCGTGAGGGGTTTGTCTAAAATAAACCATAGGCATGCTGGGCCTTAATTTCACATCAGACCTAGTGGCCCCAGTGCCTCAAGACACACTGAAAAGTCTAGAGATTTTTGTGGGGCACTTTTAAATGGTGAGAAAATGGACTGATCCAAGCAGGCTCTTTATCTGATCTCATAAGTACACAAAGCTTTAGAACAAATGCTGAAGGAAAACTAATTAAAGATGTGGAAATATATGAAAACCTAGTTAAAATGCAGCTGGATTTCACCAAAGATAGACCATACCACACTAAGCCAGGATGATAAAAGTCTGATAAATCATTCTCTCAGACAATGAAAATACAGTAGATGAAATCTATGTGGACGTTAGTAAAATATTTGAGAAGCTGCTGTGTGAGAAAATATTAATTAAGATGGAGAGATGTGGATGAATATAAGAAAGGAAAAGTGAGGACAATAGCGTGTGCTGAAAGAGAGAGTCTTGATGGAAGGAGGTTACTAATGTGGTTCCATAGGGACTGATCTCAGAACTAATCTTAGTTAAAATTTTATTAGCAACCTTGGCAAAAAACATGTGTGTGCTAATGAAATTTGCTGACAACATAAACCTAAGACCTGCTGTTACAAGGGAAAATGATTGGAATACCTAATGGAATTGGATGAGTCTGCAGACAGCAGAAAGAGAAATGACATGAAATTGAATACAAGAAATGCAAAGTTGCGTGACGCTGGGTGTAGGCTTTGCCCAAAGCCCACTGCATCCCACTGCAGGCAGGCGCCCTGGTGGCCTGNACTAATTGCTCAGAAGCAGGAGTGAGCCTGCAGTGCCAGTTCTGTCAGATTTGTAATAAACTGTTATGAGATTTGTTCATTAAAATGGAAATTTCTGTACAAATCTTGACGAGGCTTACGTAAACCACAAAGCATCTGGTAAAGTAAACATGACTCTAACTAGCTATAGAATTGTGCAGCTTTCAGCCATGAGGTTATCTACCAGAATACTGAGAGAGACTCCCCGACCCACTATCTACAAGGATGCTGAGAGAGAGAGACTCCCCTGAACTACTCCTTTATCCACAAGAATGCTGAGAAAAAAACTCCCCGGCCTCCCCCTTACCTGCAAAAATGCTGAGAAAAACTCCCCGGCCTTCATGCCCGCGACCACCGGGAGGCAGAATAAGACCCCGAACAACAATGCGCGCTGACGCAGAGTACAACGGAGGTTACGTGACACAGGCAAAGGGGAAAAGCTATAAAACCAGCTGGGAACAAAGACCAGACGGGGGCCGTTTGTGGAGTAACGACTCGTGGCCGCCCCAGCACTGTTTTGCTTATTGCTGCTTGCTTAATAAATTCTTATTCGATTTTAATTGGCGTTGGTTCGATTTGTTTGCTAACAATTTATAACAAGATGGGCACATGGAACTGTCCAGGCAGTTGTACCCTCCAGCCACAGCCCCCTTTTCTGACAGCTATCACCAGCAGAAGCCAAGGGAGGTGAGTCTGGCAGGATTTTCCAGGAGCAGTGGAAGCATCTGACAATTTCTGACTTGGTGGTGCTGTGGCCTTGTGCCTCTAATTGTGGGGTTTTGGGTTTTTTTTCCCAATCTACTATTGATTTATCTCTGCTTCCTTCCCATTCTTTTACTGGCAATTTTTGAGTGTGAGTGTGGGTTCCAGGGAGTGTAAAGAAAACAGCATCATACTGATGAAACTGTGGGACAGATCAACTTGGAGTCTTTTGATGATGATGCTGCTTTGGACCTGTTCTGTGTGGGGACATGAGTAGACCTGGTGAGCTCCTGGTGTCACACACCCATGCGGAATTGTACATGGAAAAGGGTAAAAGTCACTTTTTTTTTGCACAGGCTGGCAACTAACCGTGGGCAGTCAGTGCCTGCTCACTCCTCGGGCTGACGGGGCAATGCCACCTAGCCCTGCAGCACCAAGTGCCCTCCTGGGATGAATGACGCAGGGTGGGTCCCCCGGGGCTCTGTATCACTGTGCTCATCTCCCCACTGCAGTCAGGTGGTGATGCTGCAAAACTTGGCAAGCGATTTATTTTCCCCCTGAACAATCGAGAGGCAGTAAGAGGAGATTAATCCCCACACCCTCCCCTTGGGTTTCCTGACTGGAGACGCTCGACGGGCGGGCCCTGTGCCTGCCCCAGACCCGTGGCCCAGTCGAATCGCACCGCCTTCTGCCACCTCCCCAGAAACTGAAACTGGAAGGCCAGGCCGAGCTCTGCTACGGCACTTGGCGGCTGTTGCTCCGCAAGCCGCACCTCTGGTAAAAGGTGAAAGGCGAAAGGCAAAAGCCGACAGGCTTCCTAGAGGGAGAGGGGCCGAGAGGAGCGCAGGGGAGGTGGGACCCCAGGGGCTTCTCCAGAGAGCGCTTTGAAGATGTGTATGGATCCGTGGATCTATATAGGGCTGCGTCAAACCAAGGACTTTATGCTTCTCGTTTTGGCAACATGCTGGGTTTCCCTTTTACCCTAACGCACCATTTTTGGGGGGTGTGAAGTGCCCTCTCTAAAGGGGAACCAAGCATTTGCGTGGTCTGGGACCGACCCACATTTTGCCCCATCGGGCAGTGGCTGCATCGAGCTTACCCAGCAGTGGCACAGCCAGGCTTTTGGTGGGTTCCTTCTGCAGGACACCTTAATTATTACTGTTTCCCACCACAATAATAGGGTTCAAAGGTCGTAACAAAGTTGATACTGTAGTAGATTTTATGTGAGGCTGTTACTTTACACCTATGCTTACACCTCTGCTTGAGAATGGAGTTGTGGTTATTTGCTCAAGGATATGACTGCTGAACAGGATTCTGTACACTGAGAATGTATTTGGTGGGTAGGTGAATTTGCACTCTTGTGGTTATTCCCACTGACTTTGTAGGAGAGCTCTATGGGACAAAAAGTTTTTGCGTATTACTCCTCTTGCAGAATTTGGGCTTGTATTATTACGCTCACAAGAAACAGAAAATGGGGTGATGATTGCAGTAAGCATTACATAGTGATCTGGATGTGTCACAAGTTTTGCATCTTGAGATTGAACACTCTAAGCCATAAAATAGCTCTTGAAGAATATCTCTAGCAATGTATTGATGTGCTGTGCTTTCAAGGTCCTATTTCCTCCTCTTTGTTACCAGTTCCTTGAAAATTATTTCTCTTCACCCCCATTATGACTTTATATGTAGCTAGTTCACTTCTCAGCACTCTGTCTATATGTGTTGCATCATATATTTGGCATGTAGTGAAAATCCATATTGTTGTGCGCATCCATAAAGAGCTGAATTCATGTTGTATTTGGAACCTTTCCAGATGTCTGAGCAATGACTCTGTTGTTTTGTCACAAGTTTTCCAGGCAGAAGGTGACACAAACTTTAGTTATGACTGATTTAACTCCTAGTGGAGCTGTGGTAGGCTGCAAGTACATACTAAAACCGTTTCCTCTTGTTTGCTGCTGTTAGCATTCCTGCAATTCCTGCCATCCAGCCCACCTTCCCAAGAGACCCTGGAAGAAGTCCACCAACAGGCTGAAACCTTTCCGGGCAGACAAAAGAGATCAAGCCTCTCTTCCACACTTTCACAGCAGGGAAGCCACCCCTTCCCAGCTGGATGCCTTTTCCCTTCCCACAAGGGTAGCCTATGGGAAAGGAAGGATTCCCATCCTTGGGGCAGTATTTTGTATTGATGTCCTTGCTGGGGATTTGGCTTTTCTTTTCTTTTTTTTTTTTTTTTTTTTTAACACCTCTGAGCTGTTGGCCTCTTACTCACTCTCTGAGCTCAGTGATGGCTCAACTTCTCATCAGGACTTGAGTGTCAAGCCTGGGTAGCTGGACACAGGAATAAAGCTCCTCATGGAACAGGAGGCAGGGTCATTGAAGGGAGGAACCTTATTTCAGACACCAAAGCCTCTCCCCAAGGAGGTGTGACTCCTGATTTTGGGAGGTGTTTTGTCATCTAAGTGTGATATTTGCCACTGAGGTGTTATAGACCTTCAGAATGCTGACTAAAGGACCATGGTATTTTAGCCTCAAATCAAGGAGTTTGCTAAGAGTTCTCTGAGTAGATCTGAGTCAGTCACTGATGTTTTGGTCTGTAACCAAATAAGTTATTTTTTAAAGTTGCTTTGACACAAATAATTTATTCCAATATCTTCAGACAAAAATATGTGGTAATGCTAGGTGGAACTTTAATAAGTGAAATGAAATGGAGTTCCCTGTGTGATTTTTTTCATTGTTAGAGCAGGAATTCAAAAAGTAAATAAGCATGGGGAGATATAAACTATATTTTTAAAGTTCTCCTGAACTGAATAAATGTTTAATAGTAGTACTGCCAGGGGAAATTTCCAAGCAGTATTTTTTGTACTCCACTATGAACTTAAAACCATTTTTAAAAAAAGAAATGCACAGAGCCATGAAGTCATTGTGTGACTAAGCTGAGTGAGTATTGGCTTTTATAGGTTTTAAATTTAGGAGATTTTTTTTAGATAAATTGTCCAGAGTCAAACCAGTCTTTGGTGCAAAGGGTTTGTGCTGTGTTTGTGCTGTGCTGACTGAATTGGTTTAGTTTTGAAATTCAGATACAACAGAAGAATCATTTTTTAAGAGGCATTGTGTTATTGAAACTATAAATGCCATTTAAAATGTATTTTTAATTAAAATTAAAGTTGTTTGTGGTTGGTGCATGGTTTTGGTTGGTGTTTTTTTCTTTGTTTGTTTGTTTGTTGGATTTTAAAAAAATTAAATGAAATGTAACATTATAAGTGTAGGGTTAAGGATTGTCACCTTGCAAGCAATATAAACCATGGTACAAGATCTTCCTATGACTGGGGAAGTAGGATTGCAGCTCTCAGATGTGGAAATTGGGAATCCAGGTGAGCTGAGCTCAGGAATGGGTCGAGCAGCCAAGGCCACTTGGGAGTGGCTCCCCAATGTTGGTTGGAGTAGCTCTTGCTGCTTACCATGTCCACAGCTGTGGTTTCAGAATTCATGTCAGCCTCCACACCAGGATAACCCATTGCCAGGCAAATGATACAGACTGGGAACTGCGTGTGACCTGCCTGAGCGATGCACAAGGCTGGAGTCACACAGGTTCACTCCTTTGCTTTTGAAGAAAAAAAGAACTGACACTTGTATCTGGCAACTTTCCTGTACATCCCTTCTTAAAGACTCAGCAGAGCTGCAGAAAAGCAGCAGCTGTTTTGTATCCAGGAATGAAGGGGTCTGGGTAGAATTTATATAATACTAATGAACAAACCAAAAAGCACCACATAATTAATTTGTCATGGAAAAACAGGCTATGTGGACAGTATCAAAATTTTAATGACAAAATAAATACAAAAAAAATTGGACACTAGGAAAATGTAAAATCTTACTGGTTTTAGTTGATACTCCCACCCAAAAAACCCCCAAACAAACAACAGACCAAATCTTTAGAATATGTAGGTAAAAGCACCGATGATGGGAAGTTTGTATCAGCAAGTTTCTAAAAATGAAAAGAAATTAAGGTGTGGAGTAGTTGTAAAAGTAATTCCAGAAGACCTTTATTTTAGCAGTACTGCGGGATATTACCATAACAAGGCACCAATTCAGTTGTATGTATACACTGTTTAGACCTGACAGCTTAAAAACTGACAACTTCGTTGGTGCCTTTTCAAGAAGACAATTAGTAAAAAAGCTTTCTTTGCATCAGATGAGCCTGGCAGTTAGTATTACCAGTATAATAAAGAGCAGCTTAGTTGAACCATCAAATTTTCCCTAACCTGAACTAAAATAAGCTCTTTTGTTATAAAACACAAGGCATTTTAAAAAGAAAATGAAATCTAATCATTGAGTTATAATATCTGGTTTAAGAAATAAGAACGTTCTAGGAAAGAAAAACTAAAATTATTATTTCTTCTCTGCTTCTGCTGGAAGACTTACTGTGTTCATACTTACCAAATCTTTCATTCTTTATTACTGAATTCACTTTTTTTTTTTGATACTGATGCAATCTATGTTCCTTGAGTTTTTCTCCTCCTCCACCACAGTCTGCCTTTTGGAGGCATAATCTTTGACCTATGATGACAATAATTTTCACAACATGTACAAACAGTGAGTGCAGATCAGTACTCATCAGTAGCATGAGCTGACAAACATGCAAGAAATAACAATCCTCTAATCATGCAAATATGGGATGTAATGAGTCAAACCATGCGTTTGTAAGAAATTTTGAGTTCTGTGAGTGCTATCATTTACTGGGGCTGCAGGTGCCTCTGAGAACCAAGAACTATGTATGTCCAGTGCCAAGCACTCAGCACTGAATTCCAGCTGTTACTCGGGTTTTTTTCTGTAGACTGGTGGCTACACTCAAGTTTTCTTTTATTCTCAAGTCAGTCCTTTATGTCAGGCTAGTCTCCTAGCCTGAGAGTTTTTGAAGAGCAAAGCCCCTCTCTCTGTATATATATAAGTGGTTTGGGGGAAAAGAAAATATATATGGGTACTCTTTTAAGCTGTTTTTTCATATTTTCAAACTTTTCCAGAAATAAGTATTATATTTCTGTTTTCGCCAATCAGGGGTCATGGCAGCTCCATCATTCAAGGGGAGCAAGCCAGGATCAGCTCTCCTGGAGGGGTTGCTGTGTTCATACTACCTGCATTTGTCTCTTGGCAAATTTACAAGCAGTGTTCATCTAAGAGAAAAATTTTCTTTAATGACTTGGAAAGTCTCTAATTGGAAATTGTTGGCTGAAGTGAAAATGGATTCGAGATCATCCATATTAGGTCTGCAACCATCCCTTCTCCTGTTCCTTTTGTTCAAGCCTTGTCACTGTCTATATCCACTGTTACTTGACTAGAGGGAAAAACAACCATCTCAGTAGAGCTGAACAGTTCTTCAGATCATGCTTTCCTGTGCAGAAGCTGAAGTAAGCATTGCATGGAAAAAAACAACCAACCTGTTATGAGCCTGTAATTAAAAATATGTCTTTGCACATGTGCACAAGGACCTAAAAATCCCACTGTTGAGTCAAACTCATCTCTGGCATTCCTGAAGATTTGCATGCTAGACTGAGGAGGCGCATTGATATTCTTGTAACAAACTCTGCGGCTTTGGATTCATAAATAAACTTTTAATAAAAACACCAAACATTATAATTATATTGTAGCATAGCACATTGATACCAGTGCAGGTCATCACTGGCTGAATCCCAAAGTTGACTCTCAGTATTAGCTGTAAGGACTCCTGCACCTCAGTGTGATGCAATGAGATGGTGATTGTAGGCTGCTGTTTCTGAGGCCAAGCAGTGTGAGAGGATGTAACAGCTGATGTGCTAATAGAAAGAAAAATGGTGAGACAGAACAATCTTAGGTTTTACTTCAAGCTACATTAGTGGGACACGGATTGTCTGCTTGTTATCCCCAGCTGAGACTCATTCAGCTTCTCTCATATCTCATCTCTTATCTTCTTACCTTGTTCAAATCCCATTTCTTTCACTTAGCCTTCTTGCAGTCTTTCCTGAACTCCTGTCTTCCTTGCATGCTGCTTTAGAGGTTGGAAAATTCCAACCCACAAATAAAGTTTTGAAGAACTAAAAAGAGAATCTCAGACTTGGAAATTCAGGTGATACCGACTAGGCTGTGATATCAGTCCTGTCCATAGTAGAGAAAATCCTCTGCAGTTTAACTTTGTTGCTCTTCAGCAATGACTGCCTTAAGGGCTTTTTCTACAATTTCTTCATTCTGAAGGTATCTTTTATACTTTTTTTACATTAATATATTCTGGGAGTGTTTCTTTTAACTGTAAATTCTTAGCAAAGGCTATAGCTGACCTTGTGTGCTGTGTAGTGATTGTATTTCACTAATTTTTTATAACTTTGAAGCTAACCCTGTAGAAGACCTTGGGCTTCCTCTTCCATGTAGGTCACAACCATCAGGGAATACTTGGCATGATGCTGCAGGATCATGGTGATAAAGCTGAATATCAGAGCTTCAGGGAGGACTTAGTTGTTCTCTGACATAGGGTGACATTCCCTGATGTAGTGAGACATGGAGACAGCATAACCCACTGAAGATAACATGTAACAATTTGCATCATATTCCAAGTCTCTGCAGATACACACTTTAAGACCACCCGCCAGAAATTAAACTAAACCTTAAGCTCCTTACAGAGTTCTCGGGCATTTGCAGTCCCTCAGTGGGGATTTTACTGGCCATCCTAGGCTCACACTGATGAGCATGAGACTTGGACTAAGTGTGAAAATGGATGCACAAGAAAAAGTTTAAAGGTAATTTACAAGGAAATATGTTTTTTTTCCTGTTTTTCTTGATGTTGCCCTCTCACACATGTGTCTGCTAAAATTTTTCCAGCTAAAAAGCTGCAGAGCCACCTCTGTATGAATGTTAAAGAAAACCTATTACATATGATTTGTTAGGCCAGTGAATGTAAGGTCTATAAATGCATGATAATGTGCATGCTGAGAATCCAGTGTACTGGATGCTGCATCCTGAAATACGTCATGGTATCTTTTATCACACAGCTAAATAAGAGAAGATTAAGAATATAAATCTAATGAGTCTGTTCTTAATTTTAGGAAGGCATTGAATTATTGTGAAAGAATGTAGTATCTGCCATACACGAAATAAGCAAAACCAAAGTGTTCTTGTTCACAGAATCTACACATCTGTCTTTGCTATTATTGTTCAGTAGCTAAATCTGTCATGTGAGGCTGAAGAAAAGCACAAAATTATTATGTTTGCTATAAACGTAATCTTTCATGTCTTTACACATTATAGAATAACTGAAGCAATGAGAGAAGTCAGGAGATTCATGGGATTCTTTATCTCAATCTTACTCTGTGTTTTGGGCAACGTTACTAATTAAAGTCTGTAATGTTAGGTGAGCTTCCACTTTTGTCCAAAACTGGAGAAGCCACTTGCTTGTGAAATCCCACCTGCAGAGCAGCCTCCAGCGCTGGTGTCCCAGCACAGGAATGACATGGACCAAGTCCAGAAGAGGCACCAAGTTGATCCAAGGGGTGGAGCACGTCTCCCATGAGGAGAGGCTGAGGGAACTAGGTTTGTTCAGCCTGGAGAAGAGAAGTTTCCGGATGACCTAATTCTGGCTTTCCAGTACCTGAAGGAGGCAACAAGAGATATAGAAAGAGACTATTTAGAAGGGCCTGGAGTGACAGGTCAGTGTTCAACCTGATAGAGAGTAGGTTTAGATGGGATGTTAAGAAGAAGTTCTTTCCTGTGAGGGTGGTGAGCTCCTGGTGCAGGTTGTCCAGAGAAGCTGTGTCTGTCCCACCCCTGGAAGTGTTCAAGTGTTCAAATGTTGGACTGGGCTTGGAGCAACCTGGTCTAGTGGAAGATGTTCCTGCCCATGGCAGGGGATGGGATGAGATGAGCTTTAATGTCCCTTCCAACCAAACCATTCTGGGATTCTATGAAGATTGATTTTGAGGCTAAAATTCAGAAGTTTGGCATGTTCCCTACAAAGCTGGCTTTGAACAAAGACTGTGCAATAAGGGCTGGTTTCTGTAGCTCCAGAGAATGCTGATGCTCCTGCAGCTTGGTTATCTCTGCTTCAGTATGTGGCAGCACAGAAACCATGGTGGCTTTAGCTTTAAATCTCAGTTTGATATAACTGTGCTCTTTTGTATGGGTATATTTGGAATCAAAAGGCCACTTTTCTGAAGATACTCTATTGGTTTAGGTTTATGGGATTTGCACCCTGTGTTTTAGAAGTTGAGAACCTGAGATTGTGTTCATGGTGGGATGCTAGGGAGTCCCCTGCTGAAGCTGGGTGCTGGGGGAGGTGATGTGCCATACAAGGTGGATAATTCTTGAGAGTTTTTAGTAAAAACAATGACCTTGTGCTTGGGGAGGAAAATACCTGACAACACAGGAGTGAGGTCCTATCCTGACTCAGTTGAGATGAACAGGAGTTACACATTCAGGTCATGGTTGTGGATTCCTTGGGCACAGAATCTCACTCTATGTCTGTACAAATGCAGTGAAACCATTGGCAAATTTTCATTTTAATCTCAGAGGCCAGAAATAACCAGTGTCTCAAGGCTGTGTATCATCTTCCCTGCTTTGCTATGTCTGCTCAGTCTTGTTTATTTGGCACTGGTGTTTTGATCTTGACTAAAGGTAAGAAAATTCTTTTGGGACAGTATTCAGGTAGCAGAGTAAATTGTGGTTCTCTTTGCAGCTTTGTTTGTCTCTGTATCTGGATTTATTTTACATACTGCTTTGGTTGACAGAAAGATTAAGCAGATTTGACAAACTTACAGTTGTAATCTTATTTTTGCAGTCAGAAGTGGTACAAGTCAGGATAAAAGATGCGTTAGTAAGACTTGAAAAGGAAAATAATTCAGGCAAAAATGAAAAGCAAAATAATTAAATTTTTGTGCTTGATTCGACATCTGTCTTTGCTAGTAAAGCTTCTAATACTGTATATTGGTTTGTACAAATGCCAGTGATACTGTAGAACTCTTTTATAAGTTCTAAATTTAGTTCTAGGTGTAGAGGGCTCACTGATTGTTAAATATAACCTGGGGACATCACATGCATAAATATGTAATTACTTGATTCAGTTAAAATAGAAAGAAGAGTGATACTGATAGGAACCTGAAAGCTAGTAATTTTTAATTAACTGTAATCAGCTTCACATACTGCATTTCTTGTTTTGTCTGACAGCCTAGTAACTTTTCTCATCCCTTATGTTTTTTGTCACTTAAAAAAGGCTTCTCTCCCTTCTGCTAAAGACCCATGCAAAGAAACTGGTTGTTTACTGAGAAGTCCATGAAGATATCGAATATAGAATGGTGCCAACTAGGAACCATTAAAAGTGCCAAGCAAAAGAAACAAATTGTAAGCTTGGGAAAAATCTTATCCTTGTAGTTATCTTTGCTCTTAATTGTACCAACAGTAAGTAGAGGTTTTGGATAGAAATGTCATTTTAATTACTGAATGCCTTTGAATGGTTAAAATAGCTTCTTGTTCCATCTGCAAACCTAATAGAGCCCAGTTATAAATGACAGTACTATAAATTCGCCTTTCAGATGTTCAGATGCTGTTGTTCAGAGGGTTTTTGTTCTCTTTCTTTCCCAGCAGACAGGAAGTGTGAATGAAGTGGCTCTAGAACCAAATGATCCTTATATCTCCTTGGGATAAATTACTGAGGATCTTAAAAACAGATGTGTTGCAGTGGGGTGGC
>VYZQ01065358.1:3955-34026 GCA_013400655.1 Mystacornis crossleyi
CACACACACACACATGCCACCCCTTCATGAAGTTTTAGGAAATAGGAATAGCAGAAATCTCTGAAGTTTGAGGCTACCTCTTCATAATTATCTTGGTATTTTCCTTTTCATTCAAACCAGAGAGGAATACACCTAACTGAAAAAGACACAGGAAGCATCAGAAGAAATACAGTCCACATTTCCTATGGTTACATATACATTAGCAGTTATTTGAAGCTTTCTGTATAGCGGAAGCATGTGATATTGAGCTCTCAGCATTCATACTAAATTTGTTTCAGGAGATTTTCTTCAGAATAGCTCTAGTTTGTCCCCATGAACTGAAAGGTACGATAAGTGGGTGTATCTTCCAGTTTAATTTTATTGTTCATGTTCTGTGGATTGCTCAAGTATGGGATCCAAGCTTCATCCTGAACATAACATCAGCGTTCCACTTCAGCAATTAATCTGTAACTCAAAATTTAGATGGCGATCTATAATCCTTAGAGAATATCCCTCGTTACAGGCCTTAGGAGCAGTAAAAATGATATAGCTCTTCAGGTTCAACGTTTTCCCATTTCATTTTGACCTTCAAAATTATAACTGTTTTCATGTTTTGTTTTGTCTTTCTCATAGGAGACATAAAAGAGAAAAGCCCTTGAAACCAGAATATTTCAAGATTCAGACACAAGCTTTTATTTGTACTTTCAGGGTTTTTTACTTAATTTTTTTTTTTTTTTGCTTTTTTTTTTTTTTTGCTTTTTTTTTTTTTTTGCTTTTTTTTTTTTTTTGCTTTTTTTTTTTTTTTGCTTTTTTTTTTTTTTTGCTTTTTTTTTTTTTTTGCTTTTTTTTTTTTTTTGCTTTTTTTTTTTTTTTGCTTTTTTTTTTTTTTTGCTTTTTTTTTTTTTTTGCTTTTTTTTTTTTTTTGCTTTTTTTTTTTTTTTGCTTTTTTTTTTTTTTTGCTTTTTTTTTTTTTTTGCTTTTTTTTTTTTTTTGCTTTTTTTTTTTTTTTGCTTTTTTTTTTTTTTTAATTTTTCATCTCAGGGCAAAAATTATTTCTTGCTTTCACAATCATTTGTTTCTTGTTTCAGTGCCTCTCAGTGGGCAGAGAACTATTTCCTATGCAGCTGTGATTAGGAGTTCACTTGTCATTTTATTGTGGCACATTGCTATTACAACACTCTGCTGGTTAAGTTACTCTCTCCAGGCCAGTATGCAATTTACATACAGAGGAGACAGCAGTCTAAGATTCAGTTGCCTGAACACAGGTGGCTCTTTTATCTACCTGCATGCCAGCTGCTGCCTCTGAATGCTGTCGCCCTTCCAATATAGGAAGTCCCTTATAATTTTCAGCCATATCATGTGTTCAACACCCTATGGCACCTATACTGGCATTAGATAACAAATAATGATGTCCATATAGGCAGGTAAAAACTGTCTTAGCACTAAAGAGAAATGGTATGTAAATCACAAGCTCCTCAAAATGTACCTACAAATTTTCCAGTCCTGCACAAGCTTCTTGGCATATTACGGGCTGACATTTGGCCAATATCTCTCTTGAGAAAATTAGCTGGTGGTAGTGGTAGGGGTTGTGAGAGAACCTAAGGAGATGTAATAGATGTTTGTCATGCATCGAATGCTGACATACACACTATTGTCTTTCCTTTATGGAAGTTAGCCACAGAAATTTTGTTGTTATATTATATGGACAACCATTTGGGAAAAAAAATAGAAAAAGAAATAGAAAAAGAAAAGAAAAAAAAAAAAGAGGAGAGAAGCAAAGAGAGAAAAAGAAGAAAAGAAAAGAAAAGAAAAGAAAAGAAAAGAAGAAAAGAAAAGAAAAGAAAAGAAAAGAAAAGAAAAGAAAAGAAAAGAAAAGAAAAGAAAAGAAAAGAAAAGAAAAGAAAAGAAAAGAAAAGAAAAGAAAAGAAAAGAAAAGAAAAGAAAAGAAAAGAAAGAGAGAGAAAGAAAGAAAAAAGAAATTTATGTTTTTGTCTACATACAAAAGATTCTTGTAGCTACAGGATAAGTTACAGATTTCTCAATAGACAATTCAAGAGACAGAAATTAAATTAGAATTGATTCCTTACATATCACTTTGACATACCTTCCATTTCCAAAAAGTATTAGAGACAATGGATTAACACTTGAAATATTTACCAAGTAAGTTTTATTGCCTTAAACACAGTAATTAATTTAATGTCTGACTTCTTTTTTTCCAGAAAGCTTTTGAATGTTTCATTATTTTCTTCACTTAAAAAAAAGATTAAAAATTTAGAAAAAAAAAAACAAAGCATCAGCACAGGGTATATCAATTAAGAACAGTAATGTTTTTTACAGACTAACACACTCAGGAAAATACCTACTCTGATATGTGTGATAACACTGCTAACAACAGTAGCGGGATACAACATTTTTTAATCTGTTTTTATGGTGGGGGGGCCTCCGTGCAGTTGGGGATAGTTGTTTTGATTTGTGTGGGAAGAAACAAGATCGACTTCCAGCCCACTTGCCACACAGATCATGATTTGGGTATGTCACTAGTACAACATGCTCAACTTGGGGGATTTAAGTTTTTGCCAAATTAATTAAAAAAAAAAAAAAAAAAGCAAAAAAAAAAAAAAAACAGGAAACACTCCAGATATCAAAACACATATTGNAGCCTATTAAAAACCTCATCTTGAAACAAAACAAGCCAAGTGAAAAAAAAAAAAAAAAAAGGCAAAAAAAAAAAAAAGCAGGAAACATCTCTTCTCCCCCATTCAGGAAAAATGGGTAAACAAAAATTTAGGCAAAACACCTCTCTTTCCTTCTTCACAAGCTTAGCTTCACTCCCTCTACTTTGCATCCCCCCTTCCTGTTATCCACTCTCCTAGTTATAACGTAGGCTTTCTCAGTCCCTTTGGCGACGTGATGAGTGGTGAACAATGTTGGGGTCAGGATACAACTGTTTCTTTCTGCCATGCCTTGTTCTCATTTTTTGTCTTCTGTTGCTCCTTCCTTCTTAACATGTTTCCTGAGCACTAATATGAGTCCTCCATGGGCTGCAGTCCTCCTGGAGAAGTACCTGCTCTGGTGTGGGTTATCTACAGATTACAGGCTCTTTCTTGGTCTTACCTGCTCTGCCAGGGAGTACCACCCACTGCTTTGACCTTTTTGTTCCTTTTTTATTCTCAGGATTTTGCCCTTTCTTCACTTTCTGCCACCAGCTTTACTGACAGGCTCAGCTATGCCCAGTGGTGTGTCTGCTGCGGAGCTGGTTGGAACAGTCTGAAACTGGCTGTGTCTATCATGAGGTAGCTGCTGGTCTTGTTTTATAAAGGCTACTCCTGCAGCACCCTCCCCACTGCCTAAACCTTGCCATGTATACCAAATACAGGATATTGCTAGCTTACAATGACTTTTGAGACCAAACGTCCCACATCAAAGAGGAAAATATTTCATTAGGAAGCTGTTCATTCTAAGATCTTAATTACTGATCAAACAATCTAACAAATTAATATAGAATGAAGGCAGTCTTAAAGGAGGGGTATATTAAATGGAGGCAAACATCAGTGCAGGACTTACAAAGGTTAAAGCTAATGTTTCCAGAGCCTTTGAAGAACAGCAATGCCTGTTGAAATGAACGTGCCATCTGGAGTTCAGCCAATGTCAAATTGGTTCATTATAACAGCATGGTGGATCAAAGTGCTGAGTGCTTACCCCCTCACACTGAACAAATCACAAGTGAACAGGCTGTCATACAGGTACAGTGACACTGGAAGGATGGAAACACTTAACCCTTCTGGTTACTGGGTCATGAACTACTCTTGCAAAGTTGCCAAGAAAGAACACTTTGGATCAATTTTTAAGACATAATTTATTTTTTCTCCTGAAATCACAGACAGTCTGACTAGATGCTTCCCTGCAATTAAAAAGATTATTTGTAGTCTTTTAATGTTTCACCTCTTTGCAAACCAGCCTCAGTCATTCTCAAAGCAGTGGCTTGCCCTTATCAAAGCTAAATAAGGAAAACTTATGAACTTCCATTGTATCAGAATCATGCAATTTGCTTTCTGACAGAAAAAACGCACACTTCTGTCTTGAAATTTATTTGTAACATTTTTTTTCAGGCATGCTGCCAATCTCATATACATCTGTCTCAGTTTTAAAACATTCTTTAGGGTATCTGATTTTTTTTTTTTCTTCCAAAAATGGAGTGCAGAAATCCAGGCAGGCTACTTGGTTGGTTCAGTCTATCAATTCTGCTTTGAAGTTTGACCTATACTGTATTTTCCTCTGTAGTTCCCAGCTAGTTTTCTCAGGAATTATTTACCCAGAAAGACAGAACTTGCACTGTTCATATTTAAACTTGTCTTTAGATAAAATAATAGTCACTCAAAGAAAACTCTACTCTGCATTTGAATTTAGAACCCTTTGTGAGGATCCTCCCTTTCCCTTAGAACATGGCTGGCAAAACTAAGAATTGAAGGCGGCATTGCTTCTTGCTAGAAACAACCAAAAATTGGCAATCTAAGCAAGAAAAGCTCAGGGTTAAACAAGAAATCCTACTGATGGAGCAAACAACATTTAAGCCTTATCCTTCTCCAAGTTCCCTGGAAAAACATACACACATTTGAAAAGTGGTGTACAAGCTGAAACATTTAATTTGAGGCATAGAGAACCACCTGTATTTCTTGACTCAGCTCCAAAAAATTAGCACCCTAATTTCATTCTTGGCTGAATGGGCAAGGTTAATCCAGCTGAAAGTCGGACTGGAATACAACTCTAAGAGCTAAAAAGTTTACGTTATAGTTGTCTCAATACCAGTTACTTATGGTCAGTACATTTTTAACTAACAGAGGTAATTAACATTAGTAGTCAAAATTACTTAATAGGCACTTTTTGAGTGAAATTAATTTCATCCTAAATTTGATGTCCCCAAATCAGTGAGATTACTCAGGGTTTAAAAAAATTGAGGCCAATTGTAATAAAAGGGGTTTTCCAAGACATTTTCAGTTTAGTTTTCTCTGTTTAGGTGGGATGAATTGCACCTGATGTGCATTTGAACAAATTAGAGGTTGATAGCTATTAACCTAAGATAAGGTTAATATTAGGCTAAGATGAACATCTTCAATCAGGAAAAAAAAAATAGAATCGTTATAGGCTCATGGGTTGTTTGACTGAATGCAGTAATAAGGAAACATTTTCCTTCTCCCTTTGTGTTTTACTTGTATTATCCCTTCTTCTGTATCTTAAGGACTTGGTCTCTGAAAATCAGATAGTAAAAACACACCAGGTTTGATTTAGTCATTACTATATTTGTCTCACTGATCAGTGTTTGCCTTTGTCAAAGTTGCAGTTAGTTTAAAAAATAGAAAAAAACAAAACCCCAAAACCCCCAAAGACTACTTAGAGATCACAATTAAAGAAGAAAAAAATATCAATTTAACCCATAAAAAGTGGTCTAGTTCCTAAACGTTTAAAAAACCTCCCAGAAATGAAAACCAAACCAAACAAACAAACAAAAACCCCCTCTAATTTCTCTCTCCGTGTAACTCTGTGCAGTGTACAAGCACTTCAGAGAGGTGCCCAGATGTTTTTATTTCCCCCAAAAAAGATAGCAGAACTTCCCCATAATGCTTTTTACTCTAAGAGAACCCCATCAGGGAACCCTCATGGGAATCCACTTCCCGTAATTACCTGTAAGGTACTTCCCTAGCTATGTCATCCACTTTGGTTGGACACCCTGCTGCCCTCTTTTGTAGTCTCTGAGATCTTTCTCTTCCATATCACTCTACACCCTGTATATGCTTGTTATTCCTCCCCGCACCTTTGTATCTGCTTGTTATTGAAAATAAAAACTAATGTATAAAAAGAGGTCAGAAAACAATATGTATGTAACGGTGTACTTTGTCTGCTTTCAGTAAAGGAAAAAAAAATCACTTATAACTTACATGCCTGTATGAATGCCGGTTATTAATTAAAAAGAAAAAAGTCAATATCCTGTGAAAAGGACATGAGCCTGCAAGATTTGGAAAAGCCAATGAACGTAGTTCGTCAATATATATGACTCCTTGTAATGCAGTTTTTAGAAGGGCATAAAATCAGTCGTATCAGAAAAATTTTGTAATATATGGTAATTCGTTTCTTCTCCCTCCCCCCAAAAAAAAAATTCTAAGGCCAGATCAGAGTTTGGTTCTACTGATTTTAGTTAGCTTTCATACAGAATAATATAAACCTTAGTTTCACTGGAAGCCGTGTTTTGTTACAGCATAGAGTTAACTCATAAAATAACAATTAATATCATCTTACACATACAACTGATAACAAATACATTTCTGCTTAGAATTCATACATAGCTAAAAATACAATTTAATTTTACCATCACATTGTATTACAGGGTATTAAATGACTATTTGTTATAAAGCATCATAAAAATACTTAACCAGAAAGATCTGTGCAGGTACTTTAGACATTTTTCTGAAACCATTTCATGAAACCAGACTTTCATGACATAGACAAGACTACTGCAAAACTATAAAACCAGCAAATGTATACATGAATTATGTTGTATTGCATTATTATAATGCATTTGAAAAGTGATGGTGTGACCCAGCCAAACCATCTTTATCAAGTTATACTGTCTTGTATGGATATAGGATAGATTTATGTGCTGTATGGACCCAAGATTCTGATGTAAAAAATGCTTGTATCATGTTTACTGTCTTGTCTGCAAAACACCCTATAGTAGAAGCACAGGAATGGGCTGTGGGAAGTCCTGACCTTAATGAGTTTACCTGAGTCGTCCCAGGTGTTTCTACTAAGGACCAGAGACCAGCTGACCCTCGGGGAGGTAACCTATAAGGGAGAAGGGAAGACCCAGAAAGGCGCTGATCCTGTGGCAGGCAACTCACACAAGAGAGAGAACCAAAGAGAGACGACTACTACTAAGAAAGCACGTGGGCGGCTTGAGGAATACCACCCTGTTACAATCTTGGAAAAAGACCAGCTTGCTGTCTTGCGGAATTCTTTCACCAAAGGTGAGCTGGCCAGGGGAGAGCCGGGGACTGTGTGTATAAACAGCAAATAGCTGGCAACAGCTGGGTGACATCCACAGGAGTGCTGAGACTTTAGCAGATGAGAAAAGGGCCTTAGAGCACCAAGGGGGCAAGTTCATGAAGTGAATGCTCTGCACATGAGCCTTAGAGCTGGCAGAGAATAGTGCATGGACTGGAGGAGGAGAAAAGTTAAATGGCAAAGGAGAAAAGCAGAACAAGTTCAGAGAAACAAAAGGAATTTGTAGAAAAGTTATAATACAATTGGAGAGAAAAGAAAGTACTACTGAAACAGCTTTAGGAGATAGCATCTTCCTTTGTAACACTGGACTAAGAGTTTGCCAGTAAGTTTGGGCTTATGCAAAATCATATTAATTTGTTGTTCGGAAGTCCTGAGCTCCTGCAGTATTACGTCTTGATAATAACTCATCAGTATTTGAAACATATCCAATGAATAACAGAAATATCCACAACTGGCAATGAAAAATAATGGCAGAATAAAACTGATGGTAAGGTAAACTTAATATTTAGAAAGCTCACTAAAAATATACATTTGAAAAGGACACCTTTTTTCTTGAGTTCATATGTCTTGTGCCCAATCCAGCTTATAATGACTGGGAAGGTAACAGTGTCAAAAGGTAAACTGTATCTACTCTGAGCAGATATATATTTTTATGCTTTATATGTGATTTTTTACTGTCTTATATGTGATGGGCTGTATTACAATAAATTTAAGCTATTATTCACTGAGTTCTATTATGCTACTGGGGGTAATTCTTCTCAGATTTTGTAGTTTTATCACTTATTGTGCCTACTAAGTTAATTCTGGCAATATATTGCTAATGCATTGCAGTTAATCAACCAGCCAATGTTGCTTAAGTGAGACTCATCCCATTAATTTCAAGATTATTGTAGTGGTTTATGTTGGCCATAGACATCAAGCCTTATATGAGCAATGCCAAAATTACTAGTCTTTTCATGTATTTTCCCTAAGCAGACTGCCTATCCTTAAAGGTGCATGGGACTATGACGCTTGTCTATAAATTATAATTATTTATAGAACTGTTTGTGCTTTTCCTTAAACCTGTCATGCAACACATGGATATATTTAATGACTGATCACAAAAAGTGTAAGAATGTGTCAGTAACATTTTTGTTTGAAATATAATTATGAAAGTATCGAAAGAATATAACTTAAAAGACAATTTAAATTTCCAAGAGCTTATATTATAAAAGGAGAAAATTATATTAGAAATTAAGACAGAAAAAGCCCCAATAAACTTGAAAAAAGGGAATGAAGACATGTGAGTGTAAAAAAGGAGCTTTGTTATACCATGGAAAAAGAGTTCCATTTTTTTGGTTTCACTTTAAGGTTTTTCTTACTTTCCATACAAATGAAAGGTGGTTTTTAGACTTGGAAACTTGCCATTTCATATATATTAAAAAAAAAAAAAAGGAAAAAGTATCTTTGCTGTGAAGTAGAAAAAATTCACAATAAATCAAATTCACAAGTACTTGCTAAGCAAAAACTGGTAGTTTTTCAAAGCGAAAAGGGCTGAATTGATTTTGTGGTACCAAAATAAGCTATCTATACTTCCATACCTCAGCAAAGAAATAAACTAAAATTACATTTTTACTGCTACAAGCTTGTAGCTTATATTTTTCATGTATGTTCCTTGGCTTAAGTTATAAGACAGCAGTTGTTGGAGTACTTCTGTATATAAGAAGTGTTCACAGAGGCAGGAATGATAAGCAGCTAATTTGCTTTTCATATATTTACACATAGGGGTCCTACTTTTACAGATCTTTCAGCTTTACTTAGTTTATCAACCAAAATTGACTGTGATGGATGAAACAACCTTTATAATTCATGTAGCTGTATATTTCACTAATATTGGTATTTTTTCTGTGAATCATCTGCACACCAGCAATCTGACCAAGCACAACCGAAATCAGCAGGAAACGGGCCGTTGACTTCTGTTAAAATAAAACATAACAGGACACTGAAGCTGCCTTCCAGTTGCTGAAGCATTTTTCACCACAGCTTCTTTTCTACTCCCTTCTCTATAAAGGTACATTTATATGACACAATACAGTGTCATGTAGAAAGAACCATATTGATGCAGAATAACTGATGAACAGGTATATTAGCCTGGAAATGTGCCATACCTCACATCAGTAGCACTTCTGGCACCTCTACTACGTTGCTGTGCTGCAAACCATCAGGCAGATGAGCAATCTGTGAGCCAATTCTCTCCGCCTACCAAACATTTTCCTAGTGTTCACAGTCTTATTGAATAGTCATGCTTTGTTTATTAGTCCCAAAACATGTTATCACACTGTTCTGTTAATTCTCAGCAGTCATTGCTGTTACTCAACTCCAACACTGTTGCATTAACTACTTATGTGATTTTCATTTGTGGCTTAAATACTTTTCCAGATAATGAGTTGAACTGATGAACCAGGCTACAAGTACTAATTTATTCCTTAAAACAATTTCTGTAATATGTAGTTTGGAAACGATACTCTTTCTTAAAAAAATATTTAAACTAATAACCATAGTACACTTCCCAATTTTTTATTTACTCAATTTTCCGTACTTATGACAATTTTTTACGTAAACCAGTGTGAAAAAAGTTTTTCAACTTGTAAGGCTTAGTACCAGACACAAATCCACCTTTTTTTTTCTTTTTAACACAAGGGCTCAGGACTAAATCCAGCAAGGTTTTGGGGGTCCAGATTGATCCTTCCTCTTTCAGAAGGCTGAGGCAGCATCCTCTGATGATAGATAGCATTAACTTCTCTGACTGGTTTTATTCTGCCTTCTGAAGACTGCTGCACTCTAAAATAATGAAAATGTAAGCTGCATGTAACTGAACTCCTCAACTGTCCCTCATTTAGAAACCTATAAATTGTGTTTATATGCCAGTGTATTCAGATGACAGTAGACTTCCTCTATGCATCCTAGAGACAAGTAGGTACTGCCCTTGATTATGCAAGGAGCTGTAGATATTTCTTTCTTGTCTAAACTTTTATCTGAGTTTCTTAAAGTTAGTTAGCTTCCCAAAGTTAAGTATGAGGGGAAAAAAAAAAAACACAACAAAAAACAACATTTCAGTGCTTTCATTTAACATGGAAGGTCAGCAGAAATTTTGCCCAACGAAACTTCACTGAAAAGAAGTGGCAAGTCCTGCACCTAGGGAGGTGTTGCGTTCCACTATGGGGAACTGCGAGGAGTTCTTTTAAAAATGTTTGGTCAGGAACGGAATGAAGCCAAAAGAGGTAAACCTTGTATCTGAGAACACTTTTTGATAACAAAAGGAGAGGGAAAAGGAGTTACCCAACTGGAAGAGGGCTAGAGGAGACAGAAAAGAAGGGAAAATGGAAAAAGACTGGGGGAGAGGGGACAGAGGAAAAAAAGAGGGTGTTACCACTAGCAAATCAGGACAGTGCTGTCGGTGTCCAGGCGGCAGAGGGGGCGTGCAGGCTGCCTGTCTGTGGCCAGGCTGGGTGTTAATGAGCCTGTGTGGCTCCACAGGCGCAGCTCGAACTGCACCAAACACACGCTGAGTGGGTGCTTGGGTGGGAGGACCAGGACCTGGACAGGGTTGCGGCGACCAGCTGGATCGGGGTGACAGGATGGGCAGTGACGGCTGGATCAGCCTGGCAGCAGAGTTCGATGCAGGCAAGGATGCAGGACGAAGTGGCATGAAGGCGGTCAGGAGCACAGGAGGGCAGGAAAGGTGCAAGGGTGAGCTGGCAGGCAGAAGACAGGCAGGATGGAGTTAGGGCAAAAGTGGGAGCGAGCCCCACTGAGCAGCAACAGCAAACAGCAGTGAGCCCTGATGGGGTTGTTTTTTTTATACTCCTCTGGCCCCTCCCAAAGTCCGCCTGCCAACACGGACTCATTGGTCCTGTTCAGCCATCCTGTGGTGTCCATTGGTGAAGGGCTCCTCACACTGTGGTTGGAGAAGCCCCTCCACAGTATCTCCTCCTCGTGTGGGGTGTTGCCAGGCAAAGTCTCCCCAGAGATGAGGGTTCCCCCACTCCTGGCTGCCTCCTGCAAGTTGCAGGTGTATGCTTTCTCCCCTCACATGCTTCTGACAACCAGAGTTGAGGCAAACTGAAATGGTTGAATAGGCTCCTCACAGGAGGTTTAACTCCAAAGTATGGGTACATGCTGGTGAAAAGGAGATAATATGAAGGCTCTTTTCATTGATGCCCACTGACAGAACCAGTGGCATAAAGTGCAACACAAGATGTTTCTCTTGAATATCAGGAAAGATTTTTACTCTGAGAGCTACTGACCACTGGCGCAAATTGCTCAGAGAAGTTGTGGAGTCTCCATCTCTACAGGTATCCAGAAACTGTCTGGATACAATCCTGAGCCGCCTGCTGTAGGTGGCCCTAATGTAGCAGGAGGGCTGGACCAGATGACCTTGAGAAGTCCCTTCAAACCCCAATCATTCTGTGGTTCTGTGAATATTAAAATATCAATTAGCTCTTCTAAATTTCTACTAAGCTAATTTCTATCTAGGCCTGCAGACACTTAAAGCTCCTTCCTGTTCACATTTGTACAACACCTTCAGTTTCAACAGTGTCCTACTTACAGCCTTAACACTGGTGTGATTTCAGATCTGAATTCTCTGAATTGCAATGGGTTAGAGCCAGTGGAAGTGAGACACTTTCTATGTACCGTGTAGTTCAGTGGTTATAGAATTATAGAATTGTCTAGATTGGAAAACAACTTCAAGATCATAGAGTGCAGGTGTTAACCTGTCACTCCCAAGTCTACTGCTAAAACACTAAACTATGCCCCTAAATTTACATACTTCCAGGGATGATGATTCAAGTTCTCCTTGGTCAGCCTGTTCCAAGGCTCAGAAACCCTTTGGATGAAGAAATTTTTCCTAATATACTACCTCTCCACAACTTCCTTTCAGGTAGTTGTAGAGAGGGACAATGTTGTCCAGGCTAACCAACCCCAGCTCCTTCAGCTGCTCCTCATAAGAATTGTACTCCAGACCCTTCACCAGCTTTGTTGCCCTTCTATGGACATGCTCCAGCACCTCAATGTCCTTGTAATGAGGGGCCCAGAACTGAATACAACACTGAAGCTGTGGCCTCACCAGTGCTGAGTACAGGGGTATGATCACTGCCCTGGTCCTGCTGGCCACACTATAGCTGATACAGGCCAGGATGCTACTGGCCTTCTTGGCACACAGTGGCTCATGTTCATCTGGGTGTCAACCAACGCCCCACGTCCTTTTCTCCTGGCCCTCTTTCCAGCCACTCTTCCCCCAGCCCATAATATTACAGGGAGTTGTTTTGACCCAGCACCTGGCCTTGTTGAACTTCATCCACCTGACCTCAGCCCGTTGGTCCAGCCTCTCCAGATCCCTCTGCCGAGCCCCGCTGCCCTCCAGCAGATTAACACTCCCACCCAACTTGATGACTGAGGGTACCTTTGATCCCTTTGTCTGAATAATTGATAAAAGTATTAAATAGAACTCACATTAAATTATTAAACAGAACATGTAACTTGAAGGCCATAGTACTACTCTCATATCTACTATTTTTTATTGGTGTTTAAGCCCTACCTTAAGTCCCCAGCTTTCCTGAAACTGTACTTGGAGGCACTGTCCACACTTCTATGTTCAAATCTGTGTCCATGTTGATGTATGAAACCCACTGTGAATCCACCATCAGAAAAGTGCAACATTCAGGATCTTTGCTGGATTTAGATCCTGATTTTTTTTAAGCAATTAATTTTGGAATTTTTGACTCCATGACATCTTCATATTAGTTCAAGAATTTTGTGGGTTTAATGTTGAAATCATAAGGCTACTCTCCACACTCTAAATATGAGACTGACATAGTGTGCACTTATCCACCAGTCCATGCATCATCATTCATCAATGTCCTGAAACAGACACCCATTCTCTTTATATAATAATTATTTTAAATAAAGCAAAAGTGGGACAGGGAGCAAATAATTTACCCTCCGCCCCCCCAAAAAAAAATCCAACCAAAGAAACCCAAACCAAAACTAAAAAAAAACACCAACATGCTTTGCTGCTCAATATTTTTCCCATGCCTCTTTGGCCAGCTTCCTTCTGTTAATATTGCAGCTGATGTCTGTCAAACAAATTAATAGACATGGCAATTTATGTGCGAGATAAGTCACTCAGATTCAGATAATAAGCTTAGGTACCACACAGCTGGCATTTTTTGATCTTTTAGGTATATTCTTTTAGGTTTCTTTAGGTTTGAGTAATTCAGGATCAATCTGTCTTTAATAACAATATTCCCCACTGTATACTTAATAATGTTAAAGGCACAGCGCAAACTGACAAAAGCAAGGCAATTTAGAGTTATGATGGATACTGCCTTTCACTTAGCCTATTGTGCACAGTTACAGGTATTGCAGAACAAATCATTCAGTGACCTGAGAGCCTCTCTGTAATGGCTAAGTATAATGGAACAAGTCAAGCCTGGAGTATTATCCTTCACACTGATTTTTCCCTTGCTTTTGTCAGTGTCTGTGATAATTTGGCTTTTAGCCCATTAATTTCCTCCATTTACAAAACGCTCCCCATGGAAGTAATTGCCTGCCACGGGGATATGCAAGCTGAGACTTCTTAAAATATGTATTGTTTAATTATATATCAAGGTACTAGTAGAGCAGCAATTATTATTTTATATTTCAATGACTGTTACACTCTACACCATTTTCTACTATGACTTTCTCTCCTGGATAACCACATTGTTGAGAAATCAGAAATGAGATTTTCCGTATGTTTGAAGTTACCCAGTTAGTAATCCTACAGTATCACTTGTCATAATCAATAATGTTAACCAGAATGTAAGTTAATTTCGTGAAATAAATGTCCAGTTACATTGATGAGATTGACTGTTGACACTGATTGGCAGACAGAAGTGAGTCTTTCTGGCAGAATAGAAATGTAATAGTTATTGAAAAATGTGAGCAATAAAAAGCTACTGTTCTTCTTTAAAATTTAATAAATGAAAAGAAATCTATGTCTAAAATTGTTCTATCTTGTTTAGGTACCAAGGGGCTTTGAATGGAAACAAAATAGAAAAAGTGTCTTGCTTACTTAGAAGAGGAAAAAAATGGACAAAAAAACCCCCATGATTTTTTCTCCTCTAATATATACACTTTTCTCTCTATCCGTCTGCTATGACACCAGTTGCACTTGGTGCATATTGTATATGCAGTGTACATGAATATTAAGAAGGAACAGGTAAGAGAATGTATTAAGTGCTGTCAGTTAGTTATGGTAGGAGACAATCAGTTAACAGATTTGCAGAGACAGGCGGATCTTCCCAGGAGAATCAATGAGCTTAAGAGGAGCTGGGATGACACATGGTTGCTGTTAGTCTCAGCAGGAGTGACAGCAGAGGGGGAGGAGGGCTGGCTGTGCGTACAGCAGGTAGAGCTTGGGGCAACATGCCCGTTGTTTTCCTGTGCAAGACGTTGATAGCCAGACTACAAGGAAAGAAAAAGAGACCATTGCATGAAGTAGTTTTGTTGTCTAATTTCATTCAAATGGCTGTATAGCACCATGAAAGTGTAAAATAAAAGTAAGTAGGGGAAACAGTAAGAGCTATTTGCTTGCAGTGATCTAAAATAAAAGATCCTTTGCCAGACCTCATTATTAACAGACATTTTTCTCTGTGTAACACCCTTGCACCTTTTCTTTACCTGACTACATGCCCTGAGACCAGACCTACTTAATTTGTATAAGTGAAATTATTTGTTTATTGAGTCCCTTTATAGCCTGCCTTAGCTAATTCTTCTGTTTTTCTTTGATCTATGTAAAATAGCAGCACTTTCATGGACACTTGCCTGTAGCCCTTGCTTTGCAAAAAATAGCCCATAAGTTATCACATCTTCATGATCATCCAGTCCTTTTTCACCTCTTGGAGAGAAAACAAACAAAAACAAAACATGGAAACCTGAACACTTACACAGCATTGGTAGGATGCTTTAGTTTTTTTCCTGATCACTGCTTAGCAACTTCAACAAAGTTTGAGAACTTTTAGCAACCATCTTTCCCTGTTGGAAACAATACAGCTCTTCAGAACAAGATTTTACAACCTGGTTTCTCTTATTTAAATGTCCCTGCTCCAGGGATTGCTGTTCCAGTTGTGATAATTTCTTTAATATGATGATGGAGCCTTGCAGCTTCATTCACTGCAATGCAGGTACCTATTCAGATTCTGTTGCTGGTTGCATTAACTCAGATATACTTCAATCTTTTTTTCTAAATCTCCTAAGTTAGAACAGTCAAAAACTATTGCTGTAATGGAGAGGAGCAGAAACTCTTGAAGGTATTTCAACATTTAGATGCCCTGAATTGTGTTGCTAGGAAAAATTGCTCAGTTCAAATAGTTTAAACTAAATTAAGATCAAAGCCGTTTAGTGATTTATTAATGACATGTAATTATCCAGAAATAAGTGAGCTGGATGTGATTCAGGATCAATATCAGTAATACAACAGTTAAACCACAATGTTAGACACTCACAAATTGCTAATAAGCTCCTACAAGTTTCTAAACACCCTTCTGTAAACCTTTCAAAATTTTTGTGTCCTGCTACTGTTCCCCTACCGCGCAGCCAGAGGTCCCTAGCATCCCTCTCTGGCAGTACAGGTTTCCCAGTTGCTCACCTCCTGTGAGAGAGGTGAGCCCTCCAGCTCTGTGTGACAAAGCCCCCCCACAAGTTCCACTGCACCTAGAAGTGAGGTGTCCCTGACTGCTGGTCACATGTGACATCTTGCTGTGGGTACAGACCCTTCCCCAACACCCCTTTGTGAGGTTGGGCTGCCCTGTCTGAGCTGGAGTTAGGTCCTTAATAAGAGCATTTTTAGTGCAAACACTCTCCAGACTGGTTTGACTATGTTCAATATCCGTAAACAGCATGTGCACTCACATTTTTATTTTTAAGTTATCCCGGCTATCTGCCAAGGGAATGTGCAGGCACCCTCACAAAATGCCTGCTGAAAGCTCCCATCTCTCTCACTATCAGTGTTTGAGAAAGTGAACAGCAACTGGACTTCACCTGTTTTAGGCATCTCAGTTATTTTTGCTACAGTGAATGTTGACCAGTGTACCTAATCATAGACCAGGGCTGTCACTCTCAGTAAGTTCAGCTGGAAAGGTGCCTACTTATTTCAGGATCAAAATTGATTCATGAAGACTAAACTAACATTTTGACTCTAGAAAGTCTGACTTGCACAGCTGATGGTCCACTATAGTTCTAACATCACCATTTTATAAGAAAGCCAATTTAAAACTGTTATTCAGTATTTTCTTTGTAGATGAAGCACCAAGATTTTAATCCTGGCTGTAACCCTGATTCAAAGCTTCTAACTTTTGAATTTATTGGCAAAGTCTGCCAAAAATGGAGAGTCTCCTCTGCAGAAAAACATACTCTTGTTTTTGCAATCACTGTCAGTCAAAGCAGCGCAAAGACAGTGACTACTACGAAGTAATGAGCGACTTTTCTCTTGTACCTGTTCATATCAGTATTGTTTTATCTTAGGAAAATTTTAAAAAATTTGCTCTTTATCTGCAGAACTTCACAAAAACTTTCTTATCTAAATAATAACTTTAAAGTTGATTAAAGTATTACTTGGAAATATCTTCACAATTTCCCGATCCAAACCTTGGTTTACAAATCTCTAATTTAGCAGGTGAACATCCAATCCCTATGCAGGACACATCAAAAGATCTTTGAGCCTAACAAGAGTCGTTAATAACATTTAGAACAGCCTAAGGCCCTTCTTGAAATGTCAATATCCGATTTGGCATGTATTCTCAAAAAAAGAATAAAAAGACCAATGCCTTAAATTCTTCTCTCAATACATTTCTTAATTGTTATACAGCTGGAAATGTATGGCAACACAACATAATTAAGAAATGAAGGGTAAGAAGACATTTGTATCTCATATTTAGCAGAGCAGCATTTTTAACTATATGTTTAATTGAAATTTAACCTATTCATTAAAGCTAAAGACTTCCTTTAGTATGTAAAAATAAGACTAGTTTTAGGCATAAGTGTCAGTGTTTGTTAATATCATGATCATAAAGACTAGCTCTTTAAATGTATTCTGCTAAATTATTTTCATGATTAGTTCAGTGGGAAAAAATGGGTACTTTATAGTGGTTGTCACTGTCACTGCTAGAAATGATTGCTCTTAAAAATATTGAAAAGCCAACTGAAACTATTGTCATGCAAAAGCATGCAATATGAAGATTAACATGAAGATTGTACAGGACTAATGGTGCTTTGCCATTAAAGTTGTCTGTTTATAATATAGCCGAGATAATATTGGTTTCTTTGGAATTCAGATGTCCCTCTCAAACCCCAGGAATATTAAAGAAACTGACTTGCACAATTTTTTCTCTTCTTAGTTGTTTTAGCCGCTCTAGCATTTTTCCTTCTGTCTATACCATATATTTTAATAATCTGCCTTTCTCTCACCCAGAACCAGTTTCCAATGCAAATAGATTTCTATATAAAATTATATCCTTGTACACACACTGCTACTTCATGTTCTCAAAGACATTTTACCCTTTCTCATATTATCATTAAACAGCAAGATCAGCCATGTGGATATATCCTATCATATCCTTTCTTGTTGCAACAGGTGTTGGTGGTAAAAGTGCTGCAACCTTCCCAAAAGCATCTCTGCAAGAAACCGCTTCGGTAGGGCTGCTGCGCACACAGTTGGCGAGGGCAATGCATCTTCCCCAAGCGTCTCACACAGGATCCAGCACTCCCAGAGTCGCTGATCCCTGTCAGGGATGAACAGGGGAGGCCATGCAAGCCCCCTCTGCCACTGGAGCAGCGGGCACACACACACAGAAGCTGACGATTAAAGAGTCCGGGAAGGGTCTCCGTATGGGGTTCCACAGGAGGGTTTATTGCAGCCACACCCTGAAGGGTTCCAGGGACAAAGAGGAGGAAAATGGAGGCTACAGAGTTTTATACAGGGGTTGAGAGAGCATCAGGGCCAATGATCTGAGGGCGCAGGGGCGGTACAAAGGCAGGACAAGGGTAAGGGAACTAATAGTGATACCGCAAGGGAGGGACTAAGGAACGAGGGCCAGTGGGAGAGCAGGGGAAGGAGAACATTCTAAGGTACAGACATATAAGGGAATAAAGGGGCAGGGAGCCCAATGGATCGGTCAGGGTGACAGAACTGGGGTACATTAACATAAAGGTACAACGCATCTTGGGAGAAGCCTTTCCTTCTCACTCTAACCTGGGGAAGATTTCTGCCCCTAGGGACAGTCTCACTAATGGACCCTTTCTGCCCCTTGTCTTATGGGATCAGCAGCTTCCACAGCAACAGGCCCACCGGTCTCCATACTTTCTTGTGCCACTGTTTCTTAAAGAAAAACAAGAATGATGTAGTACATTGTAAACATACTTCTTGTCTTAGGAGTAGCAGAAACTCTGATCCTTATTTTGAGATTAATATTTTAATCCATAAAAAAATCTTAAAAGTAGAAAAAAAAGGAGGGGGTCACACTCCACAGAAAGCCCTGTAGACACTCCCATAGTTGTAATACTGACCTGATACTGCTCTCAAAATAACGTTTAGGATTTCTTCAGTTCAGAAGAAAAAAATTGAGGAAAGGCTTAATAAGAGTGTAGCACCATCTATGAAAACAAAAATAAAAATTTTATGGGTGTTATATATATACCACTTTTATAATAACTGTTTCAGAAGCTCCCATTTTTGAACTGTGTCATGGGTTGACACCCCTTCCTGCTCTTCAGGTTTTTCTTCCTTTTGCCTCTGTTTCCTTGAGGAAGTGGTTTGCAGCTGCTGTAGTTTCCTCCAGAACTTGATAGAACCAATCAATTAACTAATTTGAATATTGACAGCTCTACTGAGCCACTTAGAGAAGGGATACGCCTCCGTGAACTCAGATGTAAAGAGGGACGAGGTGGGAATTGCTCTCTTGCTCTTCCGGTGAAGACAGAGGTAACAGGGCCCGACTCAGCCCCCGAAGGGGGGCCTGTCCCGGCCTGGCCGGGCCCAGCTGGGCCCTGCCTGTGTGACAGGTGCAGGCCTGGTGGGAGGCCAGGCCGGGCCATGGTCCAGCTCCACCGTGCGCCGTGGGCTTCAACCTCCTCCCGTCTGCCCCAGGGNGTAAGTGCTCACCTCGGCCTCCCCATTCTGATGAGAGGAGCTACCTACAGAAAGGACTTTAGATTTTTTTTTCACAGGTTTTCTCTCTATAGCAAAGGGGGTTTATCCTAGAGATAGATGAAGAGAACTTTTGTTTTTTCTGGAAAGTGCTTGTCCTTAAAATTATACCCCCTGCAGCTAAAGGTGAATCCTCAAACACAGTTGTGGCGAAAGCTGTGGTTGAGGAAGGGGACTCTCACATGTCAACAGAAAACCACTCCAGATGGCGGTTGTGCTGTGACGTAGATGCCATGAGAAGATTGTTCTTGTGGAAAAGTTCCATAGCTGAGCAAAAGAGATTTCTCTCTCTCAATGGACTGACATAAGATTGTTATAGAGTGGCAAACTGATTGAATTGATTTTAAGTTTGTGTCTTTATATTACAGGTGGATGGAGGAGGTGCTGGAGAAAAAGGGGGTTAATTTGCTTTAATTCCTTCTTATTCCATTTTACTTTTAGTTGTAGTAATAAGCTTCATTTATTCTTTAAAGTTTGGTGCCTGCTTTGTATTCCTCCTTGTTCTTATCTCACAGAAAGGGGAAAATACGAATCAAACCACTACAAACTGGCAGAAAAGGACCTATTGATTAATGTTTTCATAACTAATTAAAAGGATTAGGATAAAACACTGAAGTGACAGAAACATCTTTAAAGGGTAATGTCTACTAGTTCATCCTCCTCCTGGTACAATATTATTTCAAATACATTATTTGGTCTTGTTTTAAACTATTCAAGCAATGAAAGCTTCCCTATTACACATTTGACACAGCTTTGTAACTGAGAAACTCTTGCAGGGTTTTCAGAAAATGGAACTATATTCTTTTTCCTTAATACTCTTTATACTACTCTAAAAATGCCCTTTTCTTATACTCTTTGAAGAAGTAATTTGTATACTGTTATCCTACCTTTAATGAGCAATTTAATCTCACTGTTTTTTCTGATTCTCCTGGTTATTATCAATATTTACAGTTCCATGACTGTCAGTTCTCTGTCGCTATGTCTCCAATATCGCTGCTGACATGTAAAAGATATAAATACCAGTAAGAGCCCTTTTCTTCCTCACAATATTACACTACCTTTTCTATTAAATGAGTCCTCCCTTTCATCATTATTATCAGTTTTAAGCCTTCCTAGCTGGCTTTTTGTTTGTGGTTTGAACCATTATACCTGAAAGTCAAAATGTTCTTCTGTAATATATACTCATAAGCTCTTCCTAGGGCTTTTTCAGTATTTGTCGATTCATGTGGAAAAAGAGAAAAGAGCTGTTGGGACTAACTCTTGGAATGTGACTAAACTAAGAATTAAAATAATCTGAGACATTGTATGGCTATTCTTTAATTACAGATTTGTAGTTACCTACAAAATTTTATGGGTCTTTGAAATGTATAGGTGCATATATGTGTATACATATATATATGCATAGATATGTGTGTGTCATTACACATATTCATGAACTCAATTATATTAAGAAAGTAGTGGGAAATTGGATGGACCTGCATGCTAGGTCTTGTGCCTTTTGGATAATTAAAAGATCCTATTTTTCTTAAGCAACTAAATCTAAATAAAACAAAGAACAACAACAATGAAAAGCCTAAACTCAAGAACTGAATTTAGAAACAAAGAATAAAACACATTAGAGGACACACTAAAAATATTACAGAGATGGAAGGACCTCCTTTTTTTTTATCTAGCTCATTAATTCATTTACTCTCCTCAGAGAATAGAACTACAAATCTCTTTTTTTTACCTACTCTGTAACATAGACTGGACTGAAGTTTAATTTCCCTTTTAAATAAGGTCTTTTGATTCACATCACCATATGTTAAGAGTAGTAGAATGTGGATGCTATATTCTTCTTCTGAGTCTATGCAGGTATTTAGCCACCAGGCTATCAAATCACTCTCTTTTTCACTCACTCATATCTAAAATGTGTTTGTTGGGCAAAAATAATTTAGCAACCCCAAATTAAAGAGTCTTAGAGGACAGAGTTGTAGAATGATCTAAGTTTATTTTTTGAATCTCATAAATGAAAAATTCAAACATCTTAAACTGTTAGTATTTAATATTTTAAGATTCTGTCTCTTTCTTTGTTTTCTTTTCTTTTTTTCCCCCTTTTCCATCTGTATGGATGTTAAGAATTATCTAATCTTTCTGATTTTTGTTACATCTTAATTGTAAGCTAAGTGGACTTTGTTCTCCAGTAACTTTTGTAGCTGGTTTAGCAGACAAAGCCTCAAGGATGGGTAAGCAGACCAGTCAAGCACAGAAAAGAGAACACTGGGATTGGCAAGATTTTGTTGCCTTTGACAATAATAAGACATTGACATCACTGGAGTGGCTGGAAAGAGGCCCGGTGGAAGGGACCTCGGGATGTTGGTTGACAGCCAGCTGAACATGAGCCAGTGTGTGCCCAGGTGGCCAAGAAGCCCAATGGCAGCCTGGCCTGTATCAGCAATGGTGTGGCCTACAGGACCACAGCAGTGATTAACCCTTTGTACTTGGCACTGGTGAAGGCACACCTCAAGTTCTGTGCTCAGTTCTTAGGCCCTCACTACAAGAAGGACATTGAGATGCTGGAGTGAGTCCAGAGAAGGGCAACAAAGCTTGTGAAGGGTCTAGAGAGTAAGTCATATGAGGACCAGCTGAGGGAGCCAGAGGGGTTAAGCCTGGAGAAAAGGAGGCTCAGGAAAGACCTTATCTCTCTACAGCCATCCAAAAGGAGGTTGTAGCCAGATGGGAGTTGGCGTCTTCGTCCAGTGAGAGTCTGTGTGTTCTGGGTAAGGGTTTTCAAATAGTCTCTGATTTGCATAACTGTTAACTTTTTTGAGGAATCCTATATGAACCCCATATAGTTTCATGCAAAATAAGAAAATTTTAAAGTGAATGAAGAAAATAATCCAAACTACCCTTGTAAGATAGTGGTGTTTCTCTGATCTGTGTCTAGCCAGAAGGTCAAGGAGCCTTCTGGTTCCTTGTGTTTTGCTCTGGAAAACAGTCCTGGAATGAAATTATGCATTACAGGTCATCGAGACTACACCAATTACCCAGTATGGGCCAATCCAGAGCCAAGAAAGATCATATTCTGAAATCAGCATGTGTGATTAAGTCATCTAGAGTGGCCAGCTGTCCAGATTTACTATGGGTGTCAGAGCTATGGAGATACCCAGCAGTCTTTTCTCAAAAATGGCTGGTTTGTTTATCTCCTGGATAAAGCACATATGGATGCAGGATGAAAGCACATAAACACTGAGCTCAGAGAAGGACTATCTTACAACTAAGAAGGCTTCTTCACCTTAAGTAGGTACTACTACCAGTTCAGAAACATATTTCTGGAAAATTTCTTCAGATGACTTTCCAAATTCCATGGAAAATGCACTGTAGGTGTTCAGATACTTTGTCAAGTAGCTGTCTCAATGTTCTTAGCCATTAACTAAAAGGTGTCAGGCATAGAAAAGTGAGGAAAGGAGGTATATAGAGAATTGCTAAGATTTTAAAACCAAAAAGATGGTTACAGTTACTTAATATTATTTATTTTATGTAGTTCAGACCACAGAAGCGCACTTAGAAACCGTGTTGCTAACTTCTTTTTGAATTTTTTTAATAGCTTAATTTCATAACTAAACTCGATACTGAAGCCATTGTTTTTCTAGAGAAGTTGTTCTCTTTAGAGCTCTCTGAAATGACCTTTACATCTACTCTAATTTACCTAACTTTGCCTTCAAACCACTGCATCTTATTTTGCCTAATGCCACAAAGTTTCTCAGCTAGGCATTTGTAGATTGTGATGAAGTCATGTCCTTGAATAAATTCAATACATGGGGCTTTTGCAGCTTCTTCACATGAGTCATTTTCTACATCCTTCCTCATCCCAGTTATTATTTTCAAAAGTTTCTAAAATTGTAGCATCTTTTCTAAAGTGCAAGCACCAGAACTTGTCATAGTAGTCAAGTAATAACATCTTTAATATCATCTTGTGGTGCAGAAATATTACTTTTCTTCTTGCATAGCTGGTGATGGAGCTTAATTTCTGAATGACATCTGGATAAATGAATTCTGTTAATTATTCTGGGAATACTACTGACGCAAGGTTTCAGACGTGGACTTGAAGTGAATATGCCTATAAGGATGAAAGAAGGAGGTAAAAAGTGAGAGGCAAAATTGGAAATCAGGATTAGAGTGAAAACCTTGGGAGGATCATGTTAGTCGTAGTCAGTGACAGCAGGGAAGGCAGGGTTATGGGTCGCAAATGCCACGGAACTGTAAAGGTCGTATTGCAAATTGCCAGCTGTATCCTCTACTATATTTTCTTCCTTCATTCTGCTTCTTGGAAGCAGTAGAGGAAGACAACCTCACTTTCCAGTGTACACATAAAGGAGAAACTCTTTATGTTTTTCATAGTATAGGGAGAGTGCAACTTGGATAAACGCCTAGTTAGATCAGTTCAAATCACATTAGTGTGATCTGATGTTTATTCTGACACAACCTTTTACCCTTTCATCTTAAAAAGTAAAGTGTTAAAATGTACTTCATTCTGCTAAAATGTCTCACCTTTATGTTTTTACCTGGCTTACCTCTTTATTTATTGATTGCCACTTTTTCTATTCTGGTATTTTCAGTAATTTTATTCACTGTTCATTTATATTTTAAACTAAACTACCAATATAGACAGTGAATAACCTTGGGCTGAGATATATTCATGAAATCACAAGAAATTCCATCCATAGTGGCTAATAATTTCTCATTTAGTTTCTTATTTCAACTTAGTAGTAGAGAAAATTATTTGTTCATGAAATATGGATAATTTCCTTTTATAATAGATCTTTCTTTAAACCATAAAGTCACGTGATGTGAAGCCAAGTACCCTACAGAAGCCTGAATATTTTATTCAGCAAACTGACCTTTATCAACTGACCTTGTAATCCCATAAAAAAACAAGTAGAGAATTTGTATAAGAATGTTTATTTTCCATTAAACTGCATTGGCTGACATTAATTTTGAATGTTACCTACTCTTAATTTTTTACTGATTACATCCATGCCAGCTTTTTGATAACCGTCTGAGATTGATATCAACCTAGCTGTCCTTTAATTTCCTTTCCTATAACCTTTTAAAACACCAGTACAGCAGTTCAGCTGTTTTGAAACCTTCTGTGAGTTTTCCATTGTTTCTCTTTGAAAACATTTATTTTAAACAGCTCACAGACATTTGTGGATAATTCCTTGGGTGTTCTTAGATTCGAGTGTTCTAGTTCTGCATTTAAATGAATGCTTATCTTCATAAAAATTTTTATTACCATTTCTAATAAATATCATTATAAATAACGAATCTGATATTTATTTATTCTTCTATCTTGTTCCAAGGGGTTTTTGGCTTTATTGCTACTGTTTTCCTGCTGATGCACAACATAAACATGTATTAAATAATTCTGCCATTTCTGCATCATGGTACATGATTTTGCCATCTCTGTTTAATATTGGTATCAGTCAATGTCGCTAGTTGTGGTTCTGATGTACATACATCAGAACAGAAGTACACATATATATGTTTCACACATATTTATTTTAGCTATCTTTATCAACTGTCTGAATTCCTTAGCTATCACTGTTTTCACATTACTTCTTTTTTTTAATATATCTTTGTTCTTTCAAAATACGGCAATGGAAAGATGCAAAAAACTTTCTTCATAACTCATATATTTTTAGGAAAGTAAATATTTTTTGAAGAAAAAGTATGTTTGTGACACCTGACAAAACCTCTTAAACACATTTCGGTCATACATATATATGTGTGGGTGTAGTCAGTGTAAATGTGCATATATGAAAATAAAAAGAGATTTTTATCTCATTTTTCTTCATCCATAACTTCTCTTCCCGTTTTAGATACTGCATTTTAAAAATACACCAGGGTTATACACTACTTCTTAATATGCATTCTTTTTGTATAGGCACGGGAATTAGATATTCATTTAGCCGTGCTTCTTAAAAGTCAAAACATGGTAGAAAATATTTTTATGATCCAATAAACTAGAATAAATAAATTATATGGAAATAGTAAAAAATAAGTATTTACAGTAGATGAAGGCTATTTATGTAAAGAAAAACAGGTAAAAATATTGAATTGGGAATACTATACAGCAAAACTGATGAAACTCATTTGGGTCAGGCTATGGTTTGTTGGAAGATTTTTGATGTTCCACCATAAATTTGCCTTTATTAAATATCAGCAGTCTCACTTAATAAGAAAAGAAGTAAGGAACGAGGAAGAAAAGAAGGAAAAAGTAAAAGAAATGCTAGTGATGTAAGACTATAGGTCCCTGAACTCAATACTATTTGCAGGTGAATTGTCTCAGTCTACCTGAATTGCCTAAATCACTGGGAAATAGTTTTAGAAATGAAACGAGAGCTGAGCCTTTGCAGAGGTGATGATAAATCAGACTTGTAAACGAGCAATTTAGCTACTGCCAGTGTTAGTCTTTACTATTTTTTCATACTGAATGTGAGATAGTCTTTCTTATGGGTGAGAAAGGAAATGGAAAGGGTGAAAAAATTATCTGGTTTTGCATTGTGTGTACAGTTCCCTGTTCAAAAACTGCATTGATGCATTCACTGAATACATAATTTTATCTTATGCTGCTAACGTGGCATAAAATGAACAAGTTTACGCTAAAAATTCTTGCCTTATTTTCCTCTAATTCAGCATTAGCAAATTTTTATTTCCACTATTACTTTCTACGGTCCCTGTGGTGCTTAAAATTCATCCTATCTCAAAATAGTGAAGTGAAATAACAGAAAATTATACAACATTTTAAAATATCTATTTTTAATTTAAAAAAATAAGTCTAGTATATTAGAAACTGTAAATAAATGTGTTTTCACAACCACTCAAGTAGCTTAATGTTGGCAAAATTAAAGCACGTTTGTAGCACAAAAATAGCCTTCTACAACACAGTGCATCAGCAGCAGTTCACTCCAAATGTTGTAGATAATTAATCTCATTTTCCCTCTGCTTCGGTTTGTGTTCTATTAGTTTTCTTATTCAAACTTTCAAGTCACAAATCTAATTTAAAGCCTCACAACTGGTCTAATGTGGTAATGTGTTCCAAGTGCATGCAGTGTCTAGCAGTGAGTGATAGGGACAGAATACTAATTTGCCTCCCAGTGTGCACAATGCTCGATAAATAAATAATATATTACCTGTGCTCACCATTACTTGACTACAGAAAGTGTCAAAAGCAACAGGAAAGATGGATGCAAGTTTAAGGCATGTAACAGAAAATGAACTGAAACAGGGATGGGTAGAGGAGGCAGAAGAAAAGAGGGAAGCAGAGGCAGAGAACAACAATCTGCCACAGAATGGCAATTATTCTGTTAACATGGTTAACTGTAGCTGTAGAGATGATGTATATTAGACTACATACTGATTAATGTTTAACTATTAATTATTTATTTGTAAGAGTTTTGCCTTCTGTGTGGTCTCTTATTTCTCTATAGAGGAATGTAGAATTCCTTTATATTTTTCTAACTTCTGTTTGTTTAATTATTCTCTTTCAGAAATACTTTTTTCTTTTTCTGACACATGGATTTTCTTTTGTCGTTTGACTTTGCTTCCTTACTGTGCATAGAGGTTGCTTTATTTTTGGAGCTTTAGTTTTCATACACCTGGAAACTAAACTATACACTAATTAAATAACTGTAAAGTTAATGAGTTTCTGATCTTTTGTGCAGTCATCTGAACTTCTGGAAACTCCACTGTGGTCAATGAAGTTACACTAGTGCAAAACTAGCACTTGGGAGACTAAACTCAGAGTGCTGATGTTATAAAGAAGTGTGCAAGGAAGTGTGTATGTATAACAGAAAAAGAGACTATATGCTGGCATGTATGGTAAAATTAAAGTCTGAGAGTAAAGTAAAGGATAGAAAGATAATGCAGAATAAAAAAAAAAGAAAATGTAATTCCCATGAAACTGGCAATGTCTTGTATTATTAAAATATTATTTTGTATAAAATGTCATTACAATCTTGTTTAAATTTAATGCAATTTACCAGACCATAAAGAACTCCTTAGTATAAATGGCTGGTTTCCAGGCACAGCTACTGTGTGGCTGATTACAATACATCCTGACACTTATGACAGTTTCATAATTCTTGTATTCTGTACCTAGCTGTGCTCTGAAGTGTCTCTCCTTTGCTGAAGGCTTTCTCCTGGGAAATGGCACTAAAATTTTGTGGCCTGAAAGAACAATAAAATAGTTTGACAGAAAAACACTATTACTGTAGAATGCAAGCCTGTTTCCATTTTGTTTATAACTATTAAAAATGAAGATTCATTTTATAATGAATATCTATGTAATTTATCATCACAAAAAATGGGATTGACTCAAGAAGATTTTCTTATATGACTAAACTTACCAGTATGAGTAGGGGTTTTTCAGATCAATGCCCAGATCCTTCTATTGCAAGAGTAATCCCGCTGATGGTTTACAAAGACTAAGATTCATAGAAAGAGTAGGAAAAATATCAGATGTAGATATAAGCAAAATAACAGGTAAGAAGGAGTATGAGGGCAGGAAAAAATCTTAGTACACAGCCTTTGAATTTTATGGGGGGCAGTACTAAAAACAGAATTTAATCATATTTTCAAATGTTTCTTGAAAATTTATAACGAAAAAATTATAGACACAATTCAGAGAATGATTTCGAGAAAGAGCAAGTTGAAGCATTTCTATAACTACCTGCGTAATACTGTCTTAATGCATTCAATAAAAACATCGTAAAAGCTTTCAAGTGAAAATGTTATCAAAATTGGCATAATAATGATCAGTTTATTTTTTCTATAAAAGGACATTTCCTATAAACTTCAACTGAAAAGCTATAGCATTTCAGCTGAAAACTGTGCGCCAGCTGTACGAAAAAATCTTTTCATATTTGTTTGGTTTCACCTACTTTGACTTAGAGTTGTAAGCAGTGAGCTGAAGTTCTGACTTAACCATAAAATTTCAATTAGACAGACTGTCCACTGAGCAGACAGACAGCAAGAGGGAGACAGGCTGAAAAAGATTCAACCAGACTTAAATATAGGACAGAGTATTTTGCTTTCCAGGCAACGTGTCTATCCTTGACAATATTTAAGGTATAGATCCAAAACTCCATTCATTCCCAGTAACACTATACTCTTATCACCTTCTCCCTTCCATGTGAGGGAGGAATGCCCAAACACCAATGACGAATCTATTCCCTTTTCTGCTCTGCTATCAGTGTTTAGTGCAGAGGGTTATTATACAGTTACTCCTGGCACCTCGTTGGCCCTGAACTGCCATGCTAATCAAACCATAGATTGTCCTCGAAAGGGTGTACTTCTAGAGTGCTGCTCCTTTTCAGAGTGCTGGCTGTGAGAAATAATGTAATCATCTGTAGTGCTGCAGAAAAACAGGTTTAAATTGTAATCACACAAGAACCCCTGAATTAAATGAGGTCAGCCTAGTCTGTATACAGATGGAAGGAAGACCTCTGTGGACCTCTAAAGTATTTAAGGAGATACTATTAGTGAATAATATAGGAGATTAAATTTTTCACAGTATTAGTACTGCCCAGGCATCATGTTAGATGGAACCCTATTGCTAGAGATCTCGTCTTTCAGATAAAACATAAAAACAAGATGCTGAACAAAACTGGTCATTAAAAATTGTATGGTATTTCTCATAATGTTCCCTTGGCCAAACTTGAAGTAGGTAATTACATTTTGCTTGCCTTAATTAACCTGAAGTCTGTGAAATGCATGCTTTTCCTTCTTATTCTATTCATGTAATGGTATTTTTCCCCACATTCAATGATGAAAGACTATTGTCTCAAAAATGAAAAATAAGAAGAAATAACTACTATATACAATTATTAAGAACATATAAAATAGCTAATCATTTAAAGGTATGGGCTTATTTAAATTAAAAAAATTTATAAACCACAACAGAACTTTCCATCGAAATTGTTTGATGGCTATCCAGCAAAGCCCATTANTTTGTATTCAGTAGCAATTCTGTGTTTTTATCTATTAAGTATTTGACAGTGTCTTGCTCAATTGCAACCATTAGACACAGAGATCATAAGGGAAACACATTCCTTTATTCAATTTTTGTATACCTATACATAACTTTTATGGACAGTATCCATTTTGTGTATATTAACGCAAATGGAAAAATCTTACTGTAAACATTATCCACTTTCAGGAACTTTAAGGAACTCACACACAAGTTCCTTATTCAGTTAATCAACGTTACTTGGATCAGTCAATTAACTTTCTCCTCCTGCCCATGAACACTTTTATAATCTTCAACTAAAAATCGAGCAGTACGGTGTGGCAGGGCATATCACCCCTCTCCCACCACAGATAGCTGGTGCAGATAAGAGAGATAATCCAGATGGGCAAGGCCCAGCAGGTATCCTCGCACCCAAAGGTCTGCCAGCTTAACAGATGTGAGATGAGATAAGCAAACATAGGTGACCAAAAGGCCTGTTTTTACACTATAAAAGTACTACAGTTTATCACAGAGGTAGAACTCTCTTACACACTGGGTGGAGATGTGTGAGAAGATTTCTCCCTGGAGCTGGATGCAACTCCAGGTCCCTTTCCCGGGGAACTGAGAGAGAGGATTTCTCCTTGTGTACTCCATCAAGAACTGGATGGTAAGAAACACTGAATCCTGTTATACTATTTCTTGGTGAGCTGTAAATTTAATGGTACGTTTAACTCCATGTGTAATACTAGTATCCCCTTTTTGTCTTATCCCTGTGTAGTAATAGTCTGCTTTAAGTCTTATGTCTGTTAGTTTTGTGTC
>VYZQ01065368.1:0-19249 GCA_013400655.1 Mystacornis crossleyi
ATGATGATAATAATAATATCCCTCTAGAACTGTCACTCCTTGTCATGTTTGATTCCTAATATAACTTGAAGAGAAAGCTAATAGACCCGTCTTAAAAATCACTGGAAATATTTATCCTAGACTTTTTTTAACTTTCAGGGGAATGTTTTTTTTTTAAGAAAAACCAGAAAGCTTAGTGTGATGTTTACTGGTAAACATTGTGGGATTGTGCTTTTTGGGGGAACACGGAAAGGAGTGTTTTATTTCCTTAAAAAACACACAAGTTTATTATTTTTGCATTGGAGGTAGAAGGGATGCAAACTATTAGAGTACGGTGTTTAAGTGATGCTTATTGAAAAAGCAGATAGCTTTATTTAATCACATCATAACTCTTATTTGCAGTTCAGCTTAATAAAATAAAACTTGTTGAAAAGTGATAGGTGGGTGAGTGAGCTGTTTTGGCGTGAACTGCTATCTGGGGATGGCGCAGGCCAGCTGCAGAGCCAGTCTGGTGCTCCAGTACAAGCTGAGAGGGTCTGCAACCTTTGAATCCTGCAGGAATTGTAGATACTGACTTGCAAGGAAGTGCAGGAAGAAGGGCTGACCACAGCTCTTCCCTGAAAATTTTAGCAAGAGACAGAAGTGAGGTCATACAGTCGCACTCAGTGAACCCATCATTTTCTGGGAATTTTAAATTAGGGAGTGCTGTGGAGTCTGGGTGGTTCAGTGCCATGGAATTTGCCATTGCTTGGGCACTGGTGACAATCCTACACAAAGCAGTGTTACCACGGAGAAGCTGCATGGCCTGGGGAAAATGGATTAATGGTCTCCAGCCAGGCTGCAGTGGAAAGTTGTCATAGGAACTGGCTCGCTGTTCCGCGGGCCTGTGCCTTGTCTTCGCTCCTTTAGAAGAAGACCTCAGTAACTAATTGCCTCAGGATAAGAAATACTCACATGCCACCCAGTGTAAAGCCGTGAAGAGAGCAGGGCACTCAGCTCTACCAAGGGAAACGGAGGACAGTGCTGTACCCAGCAGGGCACAACCTGAGTGATGTGCCGTGGGATGAGCTCACAGGGCCTGCTCTGCGCCAGGTCCCTGCCTCGGGGTGGCCCACAAACACTGGGTGTCCTGATATAAAACAGCTGTGGCTTCTTTAGCAGTGAGAATAATAGGAGAGAAAACTGAACAGAATGTGCCCGGGACTGGGAGCCTTGCCTGGCTCTTTGGGATGTATTTGGGATGAGATGTTTCCAAGCCAGCACATGGGAATTCCTCACTTATTGTCTGTACTGCATCTCCTTTTAAAATGGTATTTATTTAGTGTCAGCAGCACAAATACAGTTTGAAATGTTATTTGAAATGGCTACAATCCGAGTCTTCAAGATTTGGCTATTCTGTGCTGAATCTTATTCTTTACAAGTATCTTTGAAGAGCACATTGATATAAATATTTCCTATTTTAAAATGTCTGGTTTATGCTATTAAAGAAATTACTATGTGTCATGATTATGATGCTTGTACAAATGAGCTCTATTTTGTTTTTAAATCATTATGACTTGTTAACTGGAATGGTTCCTAAAACTTGGAACTGTGCACTCTACACAGAGATCATGTGTATAACATGAATTGGCTTCTTCAACACAACTGCAGGGAGAATCCAGCATATACCATAAATAGAACTTAATGTATGGTAAATAGACCTTAAGCAACATCTGGAAAAAACTGCATAGGTCTTTAAGGTAGCCGCTGTAAGCAGTTGATAATCTAAACCTGCCTACATAAATGTAGTTACTAAGTCTCATGCATGTGTTTGCAGGGTTAAAAACGTGCTGGGGAGGCCTGCCTGTATGAAGCCGTATTAGGAGAAATACATTTTTTGTATGGCAGTATGAGATGGAGGAGGAAGCCTGAGTAATTCAGCCTAAAAAACCCATGGCACTCTGTGTTGAATCTTTACTATTACCTGAATGTGTAACAGTGTGTGCACCATACTATAAAGTCAAAAGCAGATTTGCTCTTACTTCCTGGACAGCTGGAGCAGTGAGTGGCTGTGTGCCAGAACTCTTAGTCCTGTCACTTTTTCAAGTCTGGTACAGCCTGGTAGAGGTTAAACTTGTGGCTTGCTGGTGACCTTAACTTATCATCCTCTGAACATGAATACCTGCTGTGGGATTCACTAGCACAGTCAGCCCTTTTTTGGTGGTTTCACTAGAGATAACATTCTGACTAAACTGGGGAGGTTGGAGACCCCACTGTGATCATCTGCATGCTTCTCTTAACACCTAAGGAAGAAAACAAATGGGTTCTTACCCTGTGCATCATACCAGCTCAAACTGACTTAAATTCTGCAAAGCTGTGAGCCCATCAGATGTGGCAAGCAGGAGCCACAATAATGAGACACCTATAGAAATGATACTGGGACTGAAACCTGTTGGTTTCCCTTTTGAAATTGAAGGATGTGTGGGCAGAGCTTCTGCAGGTGGATGGAAGAAGAAAGGGAGGTCCAAGGGGATGTGGTTCTTCTGAGATTGGAAGGTGGCTCCAAAGAGAAGTTAGTAGAAACAGAGTGTGGGAACAGTGTACTCTAGTGCAGCTCCTGTTGTACCCAGCCTGTAAATAAGAAGGCGGTTGTGGTCTCTGTAACTGCCATTTCAGCTCTTTTCACCACAAGTGATTTATTTAAAAACAAAACCTCCTTAAAGTCACTGTGTGGTCCAAACTTAGTTTAATTTAGTTATAGAGTATTCACAGCTCCCAGCAGCATTTCAGATACTTTCAAAGACTTGCTATTTTGCTTATGTGCATACTACAAGATTACCACTGAACCTTGCTTGGCACAGTTGGTTCAGAGGAAGGGGTAAAACAGAGATTTCCTGTATGTATTTCTGCAGGAGGCTCTGAAGTAGAGTGGTTTTCCACTGTTTATTTAAGGCCTTTGGATTAGCTGGCTTTGACCCAGGCCTTGTAGTTCTCCCTATTAACATTGGCATAATAGATAAAACACTTAGGATACATTCTTGTTAGATTTTCAGGAAGCAACTTCTCACTGGATCTTCCAGGAAGGTACACTTCCCCAAAATATTTTCCAGCCGGGGTGGTCCAGTTTTGGCAGTTGTGGTGGCGAGATCTGGAGTGTGAGACCTTCTGAGCGGGTCACCCTTCTCTTGTGCGAGCTGCTGCCTTTTCCCTGGCAGCAGCTGCTGCCTGCACTGCTGTTGTAGGAACAGCTGCATCCCAGCCACGTCCGTTGGGTTCAGGAGGAAGCATTTAGCTGTTCAGGCAGTGTTTGCTGCTGAAATCAGTATTCTGTATCTCCTTAGGAGAATGTTAGCTGTGGATGGGAATCAGCTCATACTTTACTATTTGGACCGTGCTACTCTTGGCATTTGCATCAAATGCAGTGTGTCTGGCCATGGTGTTTAACAAGAGAAACTTTCTAGTCAGCTTGTAAAGTAACCTGGAAAGGAAGGTGAATTCAAAAGACTGAAGATGGTTTAGCATAAAGCACCCAGAGTTCTGTAGACTAGCTGAAATCAGCTGGTGTTTGGGTTGATTCAGTTGGTGGTGAGTTGTATACAGGCATGCACAGTGAGTAATTAGGAACATGAGGTCAGAGAAGAGCATGTGAATATTCTGCTCTCAGAAACCCAGAGAGTCCTGAGGTTTATGCCAGAGCTTTTAAATCATAACACGACAATTACCAATAATAACATCTAAGAATAAGTGCTAGTAAAGGGCAGGCAGCATAGGTAATTTTGGAAGTCAATAAATAGAACAGTTGCAATTAAAAATAAGTAATCTTTTAATGTTGATTTTCTTTGCTTTCTCTGTCTCCAAGATACCTTTTTTCCCCCCCAGAGGAATAGCTGAACATGTTGGCAAAGATATTTCAAATGTTTCTCTCTGATCTTTTTTGTATAATTCTAAGCAATTCAATTTCAAGACTATGCAAAGATGTATGTGGCCTTTGAAGTCACAGGGAAGGGCTGTAAAATTTGGTCCCAAGTGTCCTGCTTAAATCATGTCCTTTCTGACACCCTGTGCAGTATTCCCTGAGAGCTTTTAAGAACAGATGCCCATAATAGCTGCGTAGTTGTTTCTTTTTCATTGCTTGTTCAGTTCCACTTCTATGGTGTTATTCTCAGTGTGTTCTTTTAGGTCAGGATGAGTTAATTCCTTAAAGAAAAAAAACTGATCAGTTGAACATAAATTGCAGGTGTTCTGAGCATCAGTTAACTTGACTGACCCTGAAAACTGCTCTTCCAGTTCAGTTCCTGTAGCTTTCTCATCATTGAATACCAGAAGCTGGAAAGAGGAATTTAGCATAGAAGCAAGCCAGACTGGTAAATCATCTGTTAGTTCTGCTGTCTGGAAACTGAGGCAGGAGTCAAATTTCATTTTCTGCTTCATGCTGCATGCATCAGTCAGTGCACCAGTGATGTTTAAGGGCAGGTCAGCAAGACAGCCTGTTTTGAGTCTTTCAGTGTTTGGGGATGCTGCATTTCCCCATTGCTTACCTTTGTTAAAAAAAAAAAAAAGGAATACAAAGCATAGCCTAAAGGAAAGTACAAACACGTGAACCAAGTCTCTCTGAAGGAAGAAGTGGTCAGCAGACCACTGTATTCCACCTGTAATTAAAAGCAAGACTTCAGCTGACAGGGCTGCGTAGAGGTCTGCTAGGGAGAAAAGATTAAAATGAGCATTTTGCCTAGAGCTGTAAGTGGTTTAGGTAAGTAGAGACATACCCCATCTTCTCTATCTGAAAATGCTTGCTCTTCCCAAAAATGTCTCTCCTAAGCAGTGACTGGTATACCAGATAATCTTCTGCTAAGTCCTTTTATGTTAAATATGTGAATTTAGGCTCTCAAAGGCATTAGTTTGCCTCTACTCTTAACCACTTGGTGACTGTAGACATCCTGAGCAGAATGTGTCTTGCACATATTCTGTTGTTTATTAGAATCTTCCTTATAGTGTTGTTGAAATAGAATGATTTTATAGAAAATAAGTATGTTAAAAATGTAATTCGTGGAATCATCAGCAGATGTATGTGATACTTCATGAGCAAATTTATACAAATTGGAAAGAGTTTTACTTGCTGTCATGTGAGATGGAGTGTCCATCTATAACCTTCAATAATTTCGGGACTTTTTCACTTCTGATCAAAATAATGCTGTAGTCTTTCTAAGAGCTAGTTAAAAAACACATTTGCAATCTAACCTTTCCTTTTTTTTTCATGTGATAAGGGATTAGGTAGGTTCTTAACCTCTTGTTTTATATGTGTTTTAGCTTCTCTTTCAATATTGCACTGGCGGTTTTATGAGCCAAGGCCAAAAAACTGTGCTTGCTAAACTTGAGCAATCAGGAGGGAACAGATGATGAAAAACTAACAGTGTTTTACTCATCTACCACTCATTTTTCTTCACAGACATGTAGAGAGTAGGTATTAAGAAAGACAGTAATAAAACGCACTGTGAGTCCTCATAAATCGATGTCTGCTGGTGGGGTCAGGAACAAATACTGGAAAGGTTAGAACATGCAGAGAACTGTGTTCCCATGTTATGACGCTCAAAGCAAGGCTGGGAGTTTTTCAGTTGCTGATTTGAAAGCAATTAGGAGGAGGCATTCCTGTGGCTGCCCAGGAGGCTTTGTGTTGGCTGAGTGTGTGGTCAGCTCTTTTTTTTAGTGGTTGCAGTAGGTCAGGTAATGTGCTGAAAAAGAAGTCCTGGGTGAATCAGGGCTATCCTATTGCTCTGCTAGGGTCAGATGTTTTTAAAGGCATCTCAGAACCCAGAGGATGCAAGCTGTTTGCTCATCTGCAGCAGGACAAGACTGTGCTGTTGAATGCATCTTCAAGTCTACATCGACAAGATACTTGAGGTTCTCTGAAGAGAGAAGTCCGGGTCAGAGGGAAGGTTTAGTGTCGGGAGCTCTCATCTCCGGTTTTGGGGTAACAGGGATGTGCTGATGATGCCTTCTTAGTTATTTGTTAATGTTCTCTCACCCTTCAGGCTGGCAGGTTTCTCCCAGTTTGCAGCTGATGAAGTAGATCTGTCACTTCATCGTGTTCCTTCTGAGAACTGCTCATGCTGAGACAGATGCAGAGACAACACTTGGTGTCCTCCTCTGCTCCTGCCAGGGAACAGTCTCCTGTGTCAGCAGGATTGATTTAACATTAAAACCTAGAGAACTGAAGGGCCCATGGAAAGGTTTTCCCTAAATTAATTTAGTGGTTTGTGTTTTGCTTGGACAAGATAGTAAGAAGTTTCCAAAGAAAAGAGGTTGATTCAGTTGGAAAACGGTTTAATGTACGTCTTTGGAATCACTTGATAAAGTTGAGACAGTTAGGTTATCAAAGAGAAGCCAGAAACCTAGTAAGAGCTCAAAGTAATTGTAGATGTTCAGTTATTTTACTGATTAATTTAGTCACATAGGATGCCTAACAAAAGCTGTACAAATTAGCAGTCTTTTGGAAGAGCCTGGGTATACCGCAAAGAAAGTATTCATAAAATTAATTTACTTGTAGAGTTTCCTGTAGTGATGCCTCGGTACTACACATCTGTCAAGATTAAATGAGATTTCGGGGCTGATAACATCTAGGTGGGGACAGTATTGTGCCCTTAGGACAGATTTGTAATTTCATTTGCAATCAGGCAGACTATAATTACTATATTTGCCTCTGATTAAAAAAACAGGTCAGAGAAGTAATGAATTGTGCTCCTTATGGGGGGAGGGTAACTTCACACTGTAAGAGCTCTTCAAAACACCTACAGTCTTCACGTTCCCCGATTTTCCATCTTTGTGCTTGCTCGGTTGGGAGGTCTGTGTGGCTTGTTTCATGTCGGCAGGGAGCTGCTGCCTGCTGAGAACAGAGTGCAGGAAAGGTTTTGGGTACGTGCCTTTGTGATGTCCATGATGAGTGCTAGGTACCTGCCAGCCTCTGATTTGGGGAGAAAGAGGACTTTGTGTGTTTCAGGGGAGGGGTACCTGTAGGTACGGAACTAGGAGGAACACAGAGCAGGAGGAAGTTGTAATTCTGGCCTTTGTGAGCACTTGAGGAGAGTATGAGAGCCAGCCCAGGGTGGATTTCGATGAGCTGAGCCTGCATGCAGGCTGTTCTCACCTGAAAGGCTGGATCAGCCTCAGGGAAAGCTTCTTGGAACGGAGATGAGTAACCATTATTATGGATGAAAGCAGGAAGCCCATGAAGTCTGTATTAGGCTAGTATGTGTCTGGAGCCCTACATGTTAAGATAGCAGAGAATCAGGATACTCCTTACTAAATGGTTTCTGTATTTATTTTCACAGCGCCCTTTACAGCTGAGGAGTTTCATTATTCATAGAACAAATAGGAAGTTGAAAATTGGCTGAGTTTTGTGTATGAAGTCCCTGGCTTTGCTGGGTATTATTCTATCTCTGGTCTGGCATAGTTCCATAATCTGGTGGGTTTTTTTGAAAGATGGGTTTATTTGTCAAAGATCTGTCTCTTACTGTAAGTTCTCAAAAAGAAGAGAGACAAGTTAGTATATGAGCATTTGGTAAGCTTTTTCTTTAAAGAAGCTGAGAGGAAAAGGGAATAACACTGGAAAAGAAAACTCTTAGCAGGGAAAGAAAGTTCTCACTGGTTTTGACAGAGCCGTTCTCAGAATTGTTGGATTGTTTTCAGCTGTTGATCTCAGTGTTTATTTTCTATCCCTTTTCTAAATGAAGGAGGAGCCAGTGTTCTCCAGTTCTTTACTCAGCATCGTGTCCCTTGGCGAGTGTTGTGTCTAGAGCCCTGGGACTCAGGCTGACCAGCCAGTTGGCTCTCCTCACCGGGGCTGAGCAGGGAATGCTTTCTGCTGAGGCTGGAGGGAGATGTGAGTTCATGTTTCCAGCCTGCAGATATGGTTCAGATGCTGATTCTGCTGTCACATCTGTTTGTGTAGCCCATAAATGTGTAGAGAGGGCCCATCCTGCAGGGAAGAGGGTTCAAGTGTCTCTAAAAAAATCATCCTTCTTTTTAAAGACTAGAAAAAAGCTAGAATGAAGTTTCAGTATCTTTGCTTTTCTTATAAAATATTAATGAAGAAGGGATGTGATCTTCAGAGAGAAGAGGGTTTTCTCACCAGTAAGCTCAGTCAGTAAGGAAAGACAATAAAAATGTTCTACCTCACCTTCCGTGTTCAGAAGATAAAGTGAACTTTTGGCTCCTTGCATTATCCAAGCTGTCCTGGTTGCATGCTCTCAGAATCACTGTGCCACTGAGCCCAGCTGCACATCTCAAATACGTTGTCAGTTGCTACCATGCTTCTGGAAGGGCCTGTTACTTCTGCGTTTGCTTCCCAAAACACAGTGGAATCTAATGAAAAGCATCATTGTTTTGAAACACCATGATCTGCTGCCAAAAGAGCTACTGTTGTATAATCCTTAATAGCAGGTTAGTGGCAGTTGCTCCTTGGTTTGAAATTGGTATGTGGCAGGATGGCTTACCAGCTCTCTCTCTGGGGATGGCATGTCTCACCTTGTTCTTCCCTTTGGGACTTGTGACTCACACGGTGTTCGGCTGTCCTGAGCTGGGAATAAACCCTTGAACAGGCTTGAACATCAGTAGTTCTGCTTAGGGGTGACAAGGGAAGAGAAGAGAAACTTGCAGTTTCCTTTGAGAACGGGGAACAATGCTCTGTCTGCTGAGTACCAGGGATTACATTTGTGTCTTCTTGCTAGCACATTGTTCTGATGTTAAAAAAAAGAGTTGGAATAAAAAAAATTATCTTGACTTTCATTTCTGATTTGCAGAACTCAGTCTGTATACTTCCATGCTGACATTTCTGCCTTCTGTGATCCTTACGTGTAACCTGCAGCTTGGCTGGCACACTGTCGGGCTTCATCTGTGTAGCAAAGATAATATTTGCAGGTATCATTCAAACATTGAGTTCCTGTTGTGGTGGGCATTGGCATCAAAGTTTACTGCCCAATTTTCAGCTAAAGCAAATATATGGGAACTCTGATAAATATTTTTTAATAAATATACTATAAATAATTTCTATAGGGTGAACTGTATTACAGAAGAGGGATCAAATCATCTCTAGATTTTAATCTTCCAAGACTCTGGGCAACTAGAGCAATTGCTTACGGGAAAAACAATGTGAGTAAAGTATTTGAATTATGTTACATGTTTCGTACTGGAATTTAACAGCTGGAAACAAAAGGCAGTGGGAACATCTTCATAGCCAGGTCCATGCTTGCCTTTGGCAGGCGCTCAGTTGGACAGCAGTTTGGGAACCTCCATGGCAGAGGCTGCTGCAGGCTGCTGAAGGCCTTTTCCCAAGGAAGTGAGTTTCCCGGGGCCGTCAGGGTGCACAGTTTATGTTGGTGTTGGCTCAGAAGAGCCATTGTTTGTCCGTTCACCTTCTGTCCATGTGAAACCACTCTGGAGGTTTCTTCTGAATATTGGTTGTGCCTCAGCCTCATATCCTCTGAGACCTTGGGGTATAAGGTGAGGAAGAGTCGCCTGAGGCATGATACTCAGTTTGACTGATCTATTGTATAGTTCAGACCATTTGACTTTTCTCCATTAATTCTTGACTCTGTGAAGGAAAAGGCTGATTGAAACATCCACATACTTCATTAAGAGCCCTCTGATGATGGAAAAAGTATTTCAGAAATTTGTTGTTTCATAGTTAACTGTCCTCTCTGTTAATATTTTTTGTGTTGGTTGGTTTATTTAACTTCCAGTCACGGGGTCTTGTTCTGTCATTGCTAGACTGAGAGCCCTCCACAGTCAGGCTGCTCGCCTGTGTGCAAATGCTTCTAGACCATTTCCAAATCACCTGCAGAGCTACTCTCTGTACACTGGCAGCCTTCCACTCCAGCCTTACTCTCTCTCACAGCTTTACTCCTTTCTCAGTATAATCAGTGTCGTTCTGAATGGGGACAGCCAGCTGAAGACAGTTTTCCAGCAGAGTTTGTGTCGGTGACAGATAGAGACATGGAGTCCTGCTTGGTAGTCTTGTACATCCAAGAATCATATTTGACCTGCAGTTGCAGCATTTCTTTGAGTGTTCATGTTTGCTAATTCTTTTCTGTGGCGTAGCTCTTGTGCTTCTGGATCAAGTCTCATATTCCTTAAGCATGGTCCTCCTCCTTTTTTCCTAGTGCTTGGAGAATGGGGCACACTGGAGTTAGAGAAGTGGAGAAATAGCATTACCCCTAACAAACTCTTTGTGTAAGAAGCATTAAATTGGAAATAACTAAAACAGTAGTTCTGGAAGAGATAGTGAGAAGCACGAGCTATATGGAATGTAGAAAATATGCTGATTAGCTCACTGGAGAAGGGAGTTCCTGTTTCAAGGCATTAAACTCATTTGCAGATAGATGAGGAGAATGGGTAGTCTCATGGTACTCAGGAAGGGTCAGATCTCAGGTTTGCTCCTCAGAGTTGCACTGCAGATTACATCGTTTTCCAAATTCTATTCTAACCATCCATAAAATCGATGATTATTAGATAATACTTACAATATTTTAATGAACTAGTGCTTCTTGGAATTCCTGCAAGAAATCCTTGGATAGAAATGTATGGACACACAAAGAAACTCCAAATTTATGTATTTGGGGGGTTTAGGGCATCTAATGCATTTGAGTCCTGGAGTATTTGCTGGAGCTCTAGGGACTACACAGCCACTGTGTGGGTGTGGTTGTCAGCAGAAATAGTCTGATTAAAAAATCCATGTAAAATAAGCAGGGCTTTGTTAAATATATTTTACAACGTATTTGATCCATAGACATTACTTTAGCATCTGACTTTAAGACAGGGATAAAAGTCAGCCTGAAATTAGATCAAATCCTGTAATAAATGGCATGAGTAGAATTCTCCTTTCTTATATCTTACCCATTCAGAAATAGCCCATGAGTTACCACTGTCTGTCAGTCAGACCATAGTCAAATGAACATCTGACTGGGAATGCTTTACCAGTTTCACTAAAAGCACGCTTTTGGAAAAAGCACCTTGATGATGTAAGCATTGTGATGGTGTCCAAGAGTAACTGCTACCCGCTTCCTGTAGGAAGAGTCAGAGCCAGTGTCAGAGATTGCAGGCTTGGAGCTAGGAGGGTTAGGATGATCCATGGAGCAAGGAGAGTGTTATCAATCTAATGTAATCCAGTGGATCTTTGAACACCACAAGTGGCACCTGTAAGCTCACTACACGTCTGTGGTTAACCTTAACAGGTTCTTAACAGCAGCTCTCTACCTCTTTAATACCCTGTAATCAGTATACAGAATTATCCTGCTTAAAGCCAACCTCAATTACCATGAGGTGAGAGTATGCTTCGAAGTGTCTCTTGGAAGTAATTTAATATTCTAATATGAAGAATGTGTTTTGCCCTTCCTGCCATCATGAACATGAAGCCTTGCTGTCAGAGAGGCAGCCATACATAACTGGAAGATCTTCAAGTTAAGAACTTAACTTTAGGCACAAGGAGGGGAGGAAAAAAAAGTCTGTTTTCTAGTTTAGGTCATTTACAAGCATCACTGCTTACCTTTCAAGTCATGAACATAGTAATTTTCTGAAAGCATTGCTAGTTAAAAACACCTTTTGGAAACAGTTTGCCTTTGGCCATCAAGCAGAAGTCCTGGCAGTAAAAGACAAGAGTAGTTTGAATTGTCATCCCAGGGCTGTGGGAAGAGGGAAGGGGCTATGTGAACTAATGGAACTAGTGTGTAGGGCTGCAATTCAGAAAAAAATCAGTGTCATTTGGCATCCATGCCATCCCTGTGTCTTGGAGCCCATCAGAAGCCTGCTGCTCTGTGGCTCTGTCAGACAGAAGTACAGGCTGACCTCTCTGTGTCTGCCAGCTGATGCTGAGTATTGAAATTTGAATTTGTGTAAAAGTATACTGTGCTAGGAACATGCAGTGTATCTCTGATTCATCCTGACAGCGCTAGGAACTCAGACTGACTTTTAGCACAGGGACTGAGGAATTAGTGCTTCCACATTTGATTCCCGCTTGCTCTGTTATTACCTTCTCTGTGCCTTGCTATCCTTAGCTGACAAAATGGGGACAGCACTTTCGCTGCCCGTACATGGGTTATGTGAACGGGAGTTGGGGAAGTGCTTTGGGATCGCAGGTGTGAGAATGGCACTTCTGGTGAGGCCAGGAGCCTGCCCAGCCCCTGCTCGCACAGTGGCACTGGGAGGTGCCACTGAGGGGGATGACACAGTCCTGGCCACTTTCCACTGTCCATCCCAGAGGATCAGGAGGTATGATGCTAACCTGAGTGGATTTCACCTCCTCCGGTGCTAGCTGTCCCAAGTGTCTAGCCTGAACAAGGTGCAAGCTACTTCTGTCCTCAGTGGAGGGAGCAGAATGCTCCTGGAAAGTGAGTCACTTGCTGTTCTTAACCACCCTTACATGGACAGTCGTCCTCTAAGCTGCAGAAAAGATTGCTTTTCCCCTCCCCTGCCCTATTTGTGAGGCCACATCCTGACCCAGACCAGGAATTTGATATGAGTCATGAACAAGCCAACTCTATTCCTGCTCCCTTTGCTTTTTCCAGTCCTCAGGACTTTAGGATGGTTTGCTCCTCCATTGCTGAGACCCCACAAAGCACCTTGAGATGGAGCAGCGCTGCAGCAGGGAACCAGGAGATGCTCTAGGCTTGCCAAGGGCGTCACAAGGCTCGTCTGTACTCCCACAGCCTCCGACTAGACACAGAACTCTTAAGTAGCGAACGTTGGGTGTGATGATTTTCTCTCTATTTGCTTTCCACTGTGCACGTACGTGTGTGGGCTGTGCTGCCAAGGTATTAATGATTCTTGAAGCAGAACATGTGAGAAGAGGCAGCTGTAGTGCCTGGTGAGTCAGCGTGAGTACGCTACAACCTCGGCATAGGTTAGGGGTGCTTTTGGTTTTGGCTGCATAAGCTCTCGGACAATATCCTGGAAATAGTGGGATTGTCACCAGAGTTTTGTTCATCTCTGCGTTTTAGCGTGTGTGCCTCTGATTTGGCATTGCATCATCAAAGTGTCAAGATGAACTCAAAAAAAATAGAGGCAGTCAGTGGATTCAGCATGAACATGTCAGGTATTATCAAATGCAGAAATTTCTACCTATTTGCTGACCAAAAAAGATTTTAAAAGTAATAGTAAAACTTGAAGGGAAATGCTTTGGAACATTTTATTTAATTTATATGAGTATTTGAAAAAAATACACGATGGATAGTAGTTGAAATCATCCAAAATCTGACATGTGGACTTAATTCAAAATATATACTAAAAATCTCACATTCTTTTGGACCAAAGCATATGTGCTGGGCAACAACTCTGTATCAAAGCTTTGCAGCTGAGATTTAAATACCTTTTCAAAAGGAACCCTGTACCATAAATGCTATCAGATGCTTAATTAAGACAGCACAAGCAAGAAGCATGTTTGCAATAAATTATGGGGATGTGCTCTGACATGTTTTATCTATGTAAAGATTTCTATTTTTATGTGAAGCTATTTACAGTTTATTGATTTCAAAAATAGATTTGTAACTAAAGAAAGATGCATCATATTTCAGTTGCTTGGAGTTGAGAATCTTGCCTGGCTGTCTGCCTGCTCTCTTAGATGTTTATTCCAGTGGCTTACAAGTGTATGGAGTGATTCTGTCCTTCTTATTTTTCTCCCTCTATTTGGAAGAAGGAATTTGTATTCAGGGACCAGGTCCCAGGTTTCTTACCCACACAAGCAGGCTGATTTTTATGACTCTGAAGCACAGAATAATTTCATTGAGGTCTGTAAGGCTTTTTGTGTGAGTAAGACTGTTGGGTGGCGAAGATCCCTCTCAATATATTTTGTCAGTTGTCACTGTTCTGTTTCAGGGCAGCAAGCTGTTGTCACAGTGTTAGTGGAGCCTGCTAAGCTGTAAGCCTGCCTTGGAGTACGTGTAATAGAAACTTTCAGCATAATTTTTTGTTACTTAATGCTGTGTGAACATTAAAAGAGATATTTTAATAAATCAGGGTAAAGCCTGAAGGTAGAAGTAATATTTTTCATTAGAGGAACCTTTAGAATTTGAAAACTCCTGCAAGCTTGTGTACCCAAAAGCCTGTCCGTTTTTTCTAGCCATACCAGTTGGTCTATAAAAGATACTGCCTCTGTCTGCAAACCTTGTCTTCCCTGCAAACTCTGTTCATTGTATCTACAGCAAACTACTGCTGGACTATTAAGAGAATTCAGGCCTTCTTTGCTTAATTATGGAAACTCAGATTTTTGTGGTTTACTCAAATCCCAACTTTCTGAATCCCAACACACATAAAATGATGCTGTCTGGTTTCTCCTACTGTAGAGGAGGGTTTTATCACATAGGAGCACAAACTGCTTCACGGACTCCTTATTTTAGAATGGATATTTTAACGGTAGCCTGCTAAAATTCTTCTGCCATCTGGACTTTAGGGTATTTTGTGGGATACTATTGGGCGTGTTCTATCAGCTCTCTGGCATGGATGGCCTCTAGAAGCAGTCCTGTCTTAGTACCTATGTCAGCATCTGATGTGGTGGTGTGGTGATGGGAAGCAGAAGAAATGGGAAGAAGAGGCTGGCAGAACAGGAAGTCTCTGGTGTAGGCTGTGGGTGTAAATCTTTGAATCTTGTTAAGTGTCTGGCTGGGTAAGCAGAGTGGTGTACCCCTTCTAAACAGCAGGAAGCTTGGATTTGAACTTGTTTGGAAGGCCTAGACCTAGAGCTGTCTAACAGTCCTAAGGCCAGCCGTGTAACAGGTTTTTCAGAGTTGTTTAAGGTGCCTTTTAGAGGCCTTCAATGAGTATGTCTCTTGGATCAGAATCTGGAGCTCTAGGCTAGTAGCTTTAAAATAGACCAAGGTGGTGATGATCTGGACCATCTTGAAATCTCCATGGGGTAGATGCTTTTCCACCCTCAGAGAGCACAAGCCCTTTCTGTAGTTTGCAGTCTTGGGGTCTTACCAGATCACTCCCTCTGTTGCATGTCTTGGCTGAGTCTGTCACCCTTGCAGGGACACTGCTCCTCTCCCGAGCAGCCCTTGCTGTCCCTGAGGAGCCCTGCTGCAGGCAGTGCCCTGCCTTCCAAGTGAAACTGGAACAGGTCGGTGCTCGAACAGTGTTAAGTTCTCTGTCCTGTGCTGCCTTCTGTGTGCCTTTGGGCACGGCTTAAATAGATAGCTGGTAATTACTTGTAAAGCCCTTAGTGGCTGTGGCTGGGGCTATTTTGGAAGCTGATTCTCCCTGCATGCCCTGTTGTGGAAGTTGTGGCTGGCTGGAATGGCCCGTTGCCCTCTCCCTGTGGTGACCTCCTCTCCTGGGTGTGTTGCAGGGAATTCAGGGGGAGAGCTCTCAGCAATGGCATGTGGTCTCTTGGGCTGACTGCCAGGGCCTGAATTTGGTGACCTTTAGGATGTGAAGATGCATTTGTAAACCTTGGTTATAGTAACTGGGAGACAAGCAGAGAATGCTGGAGGAGAAACGTATTTTTTACAGACAAGCTGTTTGCTCTCTGTTTGATGTCTCTGACCAGCAGCTAGTAGATAAATATACTAAGAAGTGCTGTGACAATTGGAACTGTTGCTCTTTAATAAAATTTAAAACGAAAAAATTATACAGATTTCCTTGAGGAGCATGCATGTGACAGTGAGAGTCCTGTCACTTCTAGTGCTGGTTTGAGCACTTGTTCTCGGCTTTGCTGGAATCATTAAATTCCCTTCTGTAAAATGAGTGCAGTCATATTTTAGAGGTGTCCAGATGTAGTTGCTATATCATTACCCATGTAGTTTGTGGGTGGTTTTGTTTCTTTTAAGAAGAGCTAAGAAGCCAAGGCCGGCAGTCCAGCAGTTGTGTGGGTTACACAAGAATGTAGTTTCATATAATAACTTATTCGGTATCAGTGTGGGTTGTGTCTCCCACCCTGTTCTCCACACCAGCTCTAATGACCGTGTTGTGGCAGGTTGAGCTGGGTTCAGTCTGGGTTCAGCTGACCAGTGGAGAGCTACTCAGCCTTTCCTCACCTTTGGTCAGTTGGTTTTGATAGGTGAGGACTCGGACTGGTGAGCTGAACTGACCCACCATGGGGCTGCTTCATCACCCTACCCGGTGCCAGGGATTGCAGCAGGACATGTGTCTGGCTGGAGGAGCAGGCGAGCAAGATTGCCCCAGTGTGCTAATAACAAAATTGGGAAAGGTGCCCCTCTTTCCTTACTGCAGGGCCTTCTGATGAGAAGTACTGTCTGTGCTTTGGTTGTGACAGCCAGCACTTGAGAAGGGGTGCTCATGTTTGTCAAGATCTGCTGGTGAATATTTGCATCGCTCGTGTTACAGGTTTGCAGTGTGTTCTTGCTCTGCCTGAATGTGTCTGACCTGCAGAGGACAAAGGATCATCTTTCTACTTTCCTTCCAATTGTTTCTGCTAATTTAGCATCAGTTTGAAGCTTTGTCTTTGCTTAGAGATCAAATGGCCAGGGACAAGGCTCTTTGTTTTCACTTTGTGGTAAAAGTGGCAAGGTCAGTCCCAGTGGGAATTGTAGGGTTTACACTGCTGAATTTATCTCACGTATTGAGGGCAGGTTTTCTATCACCTACAGCTAATGCATATTGGTAACTAGCGTCAAAAAATACCCCTTTTCAGCAATGAAAGCAAGGTCTCTGTTTGTAAATGCATTTTCACCACAATGGATAGGAATATCTTTGCAGCCATGTAGAACAGCCTTCCCAGCTCTCTGTTTTAACATCTCAAACAGCAGCATCTTACTTGACCTGCAAACTCAGGTCATTCCGCTGGGTACTTTGCAAGACTTCCTGAGTGGCACAGGAGTTCCTTCATGCCAGGAAACAGACAACTTTCTGGTGAAAGAAACCTTCACCTTAAGCAAGCTTTTCTGTCTCTTTCAGAACTAAGTAAGCCTTTGAAGATGACAACCTCATGGAGCGACCGACTCCAGAATGCAGCAGATCTCCCTGCAAACATGGATGGACATGCTCTGAAAAAGTACCGCCGGGAAGCCTATCACCGGTAAGCTGTCCGTGTAGCTCCCAAATTAAGCATAAACCCCATATTTCTTGGGTTTTGATGTGGTGTTGTGTTTTTGTGGTTTTTTTGGTTTTTTGTTGGTTGGTGTGGTGTTTTTCTTTTTTTTTTTTTTTTTGCTTGTTGGTAAAACAGGAAGGTTGTTCTTACCTTCCTCGTAGAAGTGTTGGTAGAAGAGAGCTTACAAGATGGCACAGTACTGGCCTGCAAGAGTTTGCAAACAGACAAGTTGAGATACGTAGAGCTAGAGAGTACTAGAGCAAGAGAGGATATACTTTCTTAATGCAGTCAAAAGATTAATCAAACTCAGATTTTGGATAGGAGCTTTCAAGTCAGTAAATACTCGGTGGCATAGGTTTTATAATAATTATTGCAGTGCACATTGGGAGAGCAGAGCCTCAGACACTGGAATGCACAAATACAAATAAGGAGGAAATCCAGTGGGGTCAGAATTTGTTTGAGAATTACACCTATAGTGATTAACTGTGTGACCACAGGAGCATGTAGGAGCACTAGGCAAGGGCCCAGCCTTTTCACTGGTAGGGGTACCTAAAACCATCTTTGCTGTAAAACAGTTACAGTAAGTAAAGAAGGTAAGAGTGGAAAATAAAAGGAATGTTACCACTCTTATTTTATTGTTTGGGAATCGAAGTGCAGGCACTAGGTTGTTTTTACAAGATCACATTGGAGGTTTGGTTGAACCAAGAATTTAGTCCACAGCTCTCAAGGTTCCAAGCATAGAGCATAAAAGATGGATGAAGTCTGTCTCCTTATCAGATGTCTGGACTGTTACAGAGTTAAAAACAACAGCATCTAGTAATTGTCAGTATTCCGTTTGTGGGAGGTGTATCTTTAAAGTTTAGCTTGGTTATTTTGAGAAGTCATACAGTGTGATGATCGGAGGATATTTAGCAGCAGGGGAAATGTATGTCTGATGTAGAAACAGAAAAAGAAGTCAAGTTTCTCAACCTCATGTTTAAATGCCACATTGCATTCAGGATTCACACTGATGGTATTTCTGGGGAAGTGTTTTGGAAGTGTTAGATATCATTTGATTCTCCAAATGGAATCTAATTTGAGAAAAATGCCCTAGTGCATCATGTGATAGGCCAGGTTGTGCAAGTTGCAGTGTCCAGGGCTAAGTAATGGATCCTGTGATGCGTTTCCGAAGCTTTCCAGTTTCCAGTGAATATGTTTGAGCAACATGTCTTAAGTGGTGGCATTATTTGAATCTCCCTGTCAGCTGGTTTGTCAGATATGGAAGCATTTAATGAATGTAGCTATATATAGCATGTAAAAAGAGAGGGATTTTATACCGTTCTCTGTCAAAAAATCTTCACCTTGTTGCAGTCATTGACAGGTTTACCTTTGTGTCATAAATTTACTTAAAACTTCAGCTATGTTACTCCTGATTCAGACTGATGGAAATCAAGTCAGAGTAATGCCTATATTTTTTTTCTAAGTATTTCCTTAACATTTGTTATGGTTAAGTGCTGACAGTTTGCTAAATGTTGTACAGGATCCAAAGGAAGTCGTGCTTGTCTTTAAGAGCTTGTACATTCAAGTCCTCATCATGTTTACCCTTACTTGTGTAAGAAATCCTTACTTTCAGAAAAAATTTCCTTACGGAAGAGGAGAGTGCAGCCATAAAAAAGAGGGTTTCCCACTAGGAGCTAGGATCTGGTAATCCAAAATTAGTCTGTGGTAAAGTTTAAGTACCTGTTTTTAGAATCTAGAAATGTCTTATACAAAACATACTGAGCAGAAATGCTGCTAGCATCTCAGATGTTCATGGAAAGCACAACATTGGAAATACATTAAGGGGAGGCACATTTTTATTTTGGAATTGCTATCCTCTTTCAAAGAGAGAGAGAGAGGGAGGGAATGGGAGAGAATGAGAGAACCTGATGCCAAGACTGTAGTATAAATCTGAGCTATTAATGGCTTTGGTATACCGGTTTCATGGGAGTTATTTTGATAATCCAGTATTGTGAGAATCTGAAACAATCTCATTCCAGAGGCAGTGTTGTCAGATTTCTATTTCTGGTACTTTTCATGGTCGTAGTGTTAACAGATGGGGTGTTACTTTAAAAAGTGCGAACTTAACGTGATAGAGTAGGACTGAAGTTATTTCCCCTTGGTGTTTGATATTATATTTTTTAGCATTTTATTAATGCTAAATTATGCAGAATACGTGTACTGGTCACAGCCGTAAGTTGTGGGATGTAAATTTGTTTCACTGAGGTCCGGGTATACTCT